>JAQFZG010000164.1:0-44965 GCA_034695465.1 Entomobrya nicoleti
CATAAATCGTTGACTGAATTCTGATCTTTTTAAATAAGCTTCAAAATTTGTCTCCATTATTTTCAAGCATCCTTTATCAAATATTGAACTTTTCGTAAGAACGTTCGGTAAAAGAGTTTTTTCTCTCGAGTTCACAAGGAAAACTGCATGCAAAATGGTTTTTTACATTGCGTTGTGTGTTTGAGCAGTGTGTGTGGAGTGTGGAGAGGCAACCAGGGGAGAAGTAGATTGAGCTCTTTTCCAGAAAATGAAAAAGTTTTTTGAGTTTGATTATGATGTAACAGTAAATGAGTTTGATTGGAGAAGCCAGTATAAGTGCCTTTATTAGGATTTTTATGGAGACATTTTGAGAGAGAAGAAAAAAAAAGTTACAAAAAGTGGAGAGCTGCCAAGCAAACAGAAGCCCAATCGAGAGAAAGTGTTTGCTTTACGATGAAAAAAGTCTACCTAGTATATACATTGTAGAACTGTAGAGCTCTTTTATTGGAACGTCACGGTAGAAAAAAAAGTAATTCCCATTTTCAGTTGGCTTTTTTGCTACTTTATTTGAATTTACCCAAAAAAAGACTCGGCCTACCACACACACACAACCGCACCACACCAATACTATTGCTTTTTAGACATTTTATAAGGTTTCCGATGAAAAATTCTTCGAATGATATATACATATAATCATACATTCTATAAATATGGAAACATACTTCACAATAAAAATGAAGCCCTGTTAATTATATGGTGCTATAAATGTTTAGTGATAAAACAAAGTCAAGAAAGCGAGTTTTTTTTACGATAAAAAGGCGGCTTTTTACCCAACTTTTTTCCTTTCAGTAAAACTAACACCCACCACATTTTCATCCCGTCCCTCTGTATTTCTCAAACACAAGATGCAAACATGATTTATCCCTACTCAACTTCCCCACTCACCACACGTTTATAACTCATTTAACTGTCAAACTTAACACAGTAATTTTTGTGGGATGGGATCGATGCATTGTCTTTATTGAGAGCTTTTTATGTATAAAATATATATCAGGACAGGTCCATCAGCGTCTGTATTACTTAGTCTTAAAACTTACAATACTTGACAGCCAATATACATTTTTAACTCCTTTAGAAAATAAATTTGATTGATTAGATCTGGATTGTGCATTTTTTTCTAAAATCCAAAAGAAATTCAAAACATCTTCGGCCTTAATTACCTTGTTCCTTTTTAGCATGCTAATTTTACGTTCTTTGTGTGTTGTTTTGTTGATAAGAATTCTAAAGTAATTACTCAAATTGTATGTTTTTTTGCTATATTGTTCATTTTTTTGTGTACTTGCAGATATTCATGCACAAATCTGCAATGCAGTTGCAACAGCAGCAGCAACAACAAGCGGCAGCGCAGCAGGCGGCCCAAAATCATCACCTTGGCCAGCATGGTCAGCTCATGAGGGCAGGTTCGAGTTCTGGATCTGAAAGTGGAGCCCTTTCAAAACCACATCAGTGCCAGCAATGCCTCAAAGCGTTCTCATCAAATCATCAGTTGGTTCAGCACATACGTGTTCATACCGGAGAGAAACCCTACAAGTGCTCCTATTGCGACCGACGTTTCAAGCAGTTGTCCCATGTTCAACAACATACTCGCCTTCACACAGGTAAGCAATTTGTATTTTCACCTTTCAAGACTTCAACCACTCTTTCAGTCCGTTCTCTTTCTTTCATCCTAACTAACTTGTACCGATCAGATCTACGGCATACTAATTGGTTTAATCAGTGTTAACTCTACATGAGAATTCACTAACTAGCCTTCATACCTCTCCTATTTCACAGTATAAATCTTATAAATGAACTTACATAAATGGTGTGCATAATTAGCACATATATAAAATTACATCAATATTCAGACGATAAGAAAGAATCATAAATTTTAAAAAGTGAATACATTGAAATGTATGTACCTATCATCAGACAATCACATTTTACAGCATATTAATTTACATGGCAAGCATCCAAAAATAATTTCAAGTCGAGAAGTAGGTATGAAATACATCCTGAATCCGCACAAGATTTTTGATGAGTTGTTGAACATTTTGGAAATGATGAGTTTCATTGAATTAATCTACTTTTTGACCAGACCAAATATTTTACTGTAGTCTCCAACTCCAAGTAATCTCAAAAGTAATGAAACTGGTTATAGTCACATGTCTCTGATTAAATTAGGACATTCATGGACGCTAACCATGAGGGAACTCGACAACGACTACAAACACACATATTATGCTCTTATTTTCGATGTTTCTGCCATACTGATCATAACGATTAGATTACTATGATGGTGATGGGAACGGAATGGTAAATGACCAGTACAATGATAAAACAATACGTGAGAGTAAGTAATCGAATTCCAAGCCAATCCATTTTAATTTCCATTTACCAACCAACTTTTTTATTCCAGAGGAGGGTAGGTAATACAAAGAAAAACAGGTAATGAAATTGCAAAATTCACTGTTGACTAAGGTGACATGCTGTAGCGTATGAAAAGTATAAATGCTTATTGAGTACAGTACAACCCATTGAAATGCTTTTCCTTTTCACACGCCAGAAAAGATTCTTACAAAGATCCATCCTGGGAATGTAGCGGAAGGGGCTGGCAACTCTGTGCACGTAATCACGATCAAATGACTTTCATTTCATGAACGACGAATGATTGAGTGAGGTCCACTTTCAACCTCTGTGTGCGGTGTGCTTTACTTTGAATAAATCACCGACCACACAAAAACCTCAATTTTTATATTATGCTAAGCTTTATATATTACGTAGCCATTTTCAGGACAAAAACATAGAAGAAAAGTAAACAAGTGTATGCTTTGAACCAATAATGCGATATTTATATGAAATCTAGCAATAAAGCTGTTGAGAACTACTTTGTTTTTCCAACATTCGAAAAAATACTTTTTCTGTATTACATACATACGTGGAGCTGTAACGCATTATAATCTGCTGATAGTTAGGCACAAAATTAATGGAATACATCATACATCAATTTGTGTATAAGAATATGGAGTAGACCCATGTTCGTGTCTTGATAGTATTTACGTGCTTTACGCGTGAAATGGTTCAAATCGTCGCCAATTTAAAGAAAAAAGAGATTGCTCTGGTAGATATGTACATACTTCCTTTTTCGTTCATTCAATAAGCTTTCATTTTAAATGGATTTGTAAAAACGCACGAAAATGTCCCATTCCAGTGCTTAATCAGCATAAAAACAAAATGAAAAAAATGCCTAATACTCATTCACATTACATTATGGAATATTTCTAGAACATTTTTAAAAAACACAGTAAAGAGTGGTGCGAAGCTCGGAGATATACTTTAATATATAGCATTAAACAAGAAAAGGGAGCTTTCCCCTCATTTTTTCCTTTTAATATTTTTTTTCTGGCGAATGAGGCAAGAGAAAAAAATCTGAAATCCTACGGGAGTGGTAGAGAGAGACAGTGCTTCGTTTTTTTGTTTGAGGCAGGAGGGCTGATAAAAAATCGGGGTAAAATATTGTTACCGGAACGGGAATAGCTAGCTAGATAGTAGTCATAATAGGACCACATGCACGCACTCATTTCGCTTGATTTTTTTTCTTTCAGAGGTGATTCTCCTTACGTGTAAAATGTAGCCGAGACAAACAAAATGCATTATGTGTCTAAAAAAATAGTTTTGAGCAAGAAAGCAATATAGTTACGGTTGAACAGGAGTGGAGTCATAAAGCGATTATTGTATTCGGTTATCATACTGGAACACGAAAACGGATGAAACCATGCGGAGTAGAAAAGAATTGTATCCCATATTAATTCATCTCTTCTCTTATGTATTTCAGCGCTATTTAAGTGTAAAACGTGCATGCTTGGGCGTGGTAGCTTGCACTCTTTGAGAATTAAGTAGAATTTTTTTTCCTCCTATTTGTGGCTTCCTTTAACAAATCGTAATGTTGCATTTTCTGCGTACATCTCTCTCCATGATGTGTAAACGTGGTGGGGAGCTTTTAATATACGAAAAATCCATAAAAGTTCTATAACAAGAAAATTCTTTTTAGATCAGTAAAAATGATCATCATCATCGCCATCGTTCACATCACGACTTCCGGACTGACGGTTTTGATCTATCTCGTTCTCTGGCAGAGTGATGCGGTTGGTTGTGGTGTGTTCCAGCAGCAGTTGTAGTGGACGTGCAAGCACGTTATTCTTCTTGAGAGGTGTAGCGATAAAAAAAACTTTTTGGCGTTCTTTGGTTCTGTGAACGAATAGCACGTGATTCTGGGAGACTAGTAACTAGTCACACAATTCATTTATTCCTTGCCACAACCGTAATAATCCATTTTAACGCATTTTACGACTTCAATGTGGTAGTAAGTGGGCATATTACAAGCATTTTTCGTTATTATTTTCCTACGCATTCGATAGTTAATGTAATAAACATAATTTGTTTGCGGAGAGGTCACATTATGATAAGAAAGTAGAAATGTAACACCTTTACAATTGCATATCAATGTTCCAACAGTATTTTTTTACGTGAACTAGAATGGGAGAGTTGATATTTTCACTATTCATTCTGAGATTACAAAAGCACAAAAAAATATATTTCAGAGCTTTTTATGTACTCTCCCTGTGTATTATTTTTTACATCAAATTTGGGACTATCAGCATTTTCCCCATCTTGAATTAGAGTCATAAAATTTTTAGAGTTCAGATATGTAAATTTTTTGAAATACAATTGCTCGTAAAAACCACTTTATAAACGTGAATGAGAAAACATTGTAGTGTGTATACTGTAAACAAATTATATGTAAAGCCAAAGGTGGAAAGGAATAAAGTGAGTAGATTTTTTTTCTCCCGTTCTAGCTGTTTCACAGTATGTGTAGTGGAGTATAAAGGGTAGTAATAATATTATTATGATTATTGCTATTATGTTTCAGGTCCTCCTGTCTGGGCTGGTCAAGAAACAAACAATGAATTTTAAATGACTCTCAAAGTGTTTATATATGCGTTCCGAGATTATTTTATTTTTACTCAGGTATAAAAACCAAGAGCAATTCGTAATTAACCGGCATGATATAGTAATAAAATATTAGAGCAAAAGAACTGAATTTATCTATACACAACTCTAATCAAGATTGAAGATGAAAGTGCTGTTACTGCAGGAATATTATGTTATGACTATTCAAAATGTATTTGTTTTTATATTTTTGCCTCATCATATCAAAACTTCACCCTAGTTTTATATGAATATACTTTGTATAATATTTTTCTGTTGCTGCTGCGTCGAATTTGCTGAACTGGATGATAATGATAAAAATAATGAGCAATCCTTCGTCTTGTAGTTTAAGCATCAATATAGCAAACACAGTGGAAAAAAGCATTAAAGAAGCCCTTGTCATTTTCGACTGAAATAAAAACAACTTAAGTTGTCGTGCTGTTGATAAAAAGAATTTTGAAGACTGACTGACAATGAGACTTGTAAAATTATGACGTATTTTCTGCTGCTCTGTTTTTGTATGAGCGAGTGTGGGATTCTCGAAAGATTATTATTATGGGCCTGATGATTGCCTTGCAAAGCCGTAAAATGAGGAAATAAAGTGAGATGAAATGAAATATGTTAATATATAAATATTACGCCACAAACTATAATGATTTTTATTTGTGGATTTTTGTGATTCATTGTGTGTGTACTTGTACATATAACGTACTACATAAGCGTATGTATGTACAAGTGCCACATCATGTTTAAATGTTGATGCCCTGCTGTTTTGCTACTTTTTCAATGTAACCGTTTTTATGTCAAATGAAGGGTAGTTCAAAGACATAAAAATACACACAGATATCGCGGGACATAAAGAGTGGTAGGTACGTGATATAGATTCACAGAGCGAACCTTTTTTCGTAATGATGACAATGATGATGAGACTTTAAAAAAGAAATGCTTGGTGAAGCCAAGACATAAACAGTTCATTTTATGTACAAGCAGAGTATTACGTTTTTTGATGGTTGGAAACTCTTTCTTATTTTTTTATTTTGCATGATGATGAGTACCTAGCACAATATATCTCTCTCTTCTTTTGTGTCCTTAGCACTTAAAGCATATTATGTTCTGAGTATGCATAAAAATATTTTAAAGACTTGTGATGTATCTCCATTTTCTTAGTGCTGTATAATGTGTTTCTGTCCACAATAGAGCAAAGCTCATAAAAAAGACTGAATCGAATCTGGGGATGTAGACCGATAAAAAATGCAATTAAAGAGAAAAGTAATTACACTGCACTGCTCTTTTAAGATTGTTCCATGAAAAAGAAATGAAATGAAAATGACTCTCTGGCAAGAAAATAATGTAGCTGTATTACTCTATCTTGGTTCATATATAATACGGTTCCAAATCATGGCTCCACGGCAAAAAAAAAATCGTGGAGAAAAAAGAAAGAATAGAAAATTTTATATAAATATGCCACAAAGGATACTTTTTGGTGGTGGTGTGTGGTACGCAACAACGCAACATAACCTGGTTTGATGTCTCCATCTCCAGTATGGATACATTGCTTCTTGCTTCTCTCCCACTTTACTTTACGGAGACACTACAAAAAAGTAAGCCAAACACAGGAAAAAGAGCGTTGCTGCTCAAGTTTGTTATAAGGGCAATATCCAAATAAGAAGCTGAAATGTATATTCTAATTCTACCGTTTCCGATCTTTTGTCACAGAAATAAATGGATGATGATGATGGTGCATAAATATACATATACATATAAATAAGTGCTGGAACAAAAGAAAAAACAGTAGTGTTTTTGTAGACGGAAACTAAAAAATCGGTTACATAAAAAACTTTATGAGCTTTCACTTATTTTAATGTACACACTTGAGCAATAGTACTGGTGTTATCATTCCTACAAAAAGAATAATGTTTTATGTATGTAGATGTGCGCTAGCAAATAAATGTAAAGTACGTTATATACGGTACGTTGACAGTATTCGAAAAGAATGATAATTTTATCGTCAGCATTTCATGCATATGCATATGTTCATGACGAACACTATGAACGCTACGCAATAAATAGAAAAAGACTGTGATGATGATTTGAGCCTTACAAAAAATAATAATAATTACAAAGAAAAAGATAAAAAGGAAAATACAAGAAAGAAATAAGCTTATACGAAAAGCAGTTTCCCTCATTTTCTTTCTTTCTTTCAAAAGGAATCGGAGCCAAGAACCAATTCTGTGTACCATTTGATGTGATACTTACTCTTTTCCAAGTTGTATTTTTACAGTTCAACAGAACAACTGCTCTGATGACTGAATAAAAACTGCTGCTTAAAACATTTACGACTACAGGACTGGTAGCAAGAATATAATCATCACATCATCATTCCCTGCGTATAAAACAGGCTACCAAGAAACATATTCTTCAGACTTGATTTTTTCTCCAAAAACTTTTCTCGTCTCAAAAGTCCCAAGCTTTCTTGTATTACTTTTCCCATCTTCAAAAAAAATTCTTACAACTTTCTCTGTATAATTTTTCATGACAATAGAAGATTGTTACATTTGAATTCAAATGAAATGACCTGTGCATGTTCACAGAATCGACAACATTAAAAAACAAATAGGTTGTAAAGTATGTGATAATGATAATACCACAAAGTTTCATAATAAAATCTGTTTGGAAGAGGCTCAAATTTTCGGAGATTTTTTAAAAGTAAATAAATATACATACAATGGGGTGTAACAAGAAATTTCAGTTATTAACTGCAAACTAGTTACATGTATAATACAAGATGTTCTTGTGTCCTTTCATTAAGAAAAAAATGTTTTTACATCTGTAATTTTCCCACTGCCTTTTTCTCGTGGTTTTTACAATTTCAAAGATTTACATATACTTTTCTCCCTCCTTTCTTTTAATTCTTTTCACAAAGACAATAGTGAATGGGCGGAAGCGTGTGAGTACAGCTATTTGAAAATAAAGCATAAATTTATAAATTGTAGTAGTCTTCCTTCCGGCTACTCTGCAAAACTTCTCATTTATTTCCTGTACTGAACTCATGTTATTCTCCTCTACTATATGTGTTATCATTGAGTTTTATATAGACGGGATATACATATAATAATAATATATAATGAATACATCATTTACTCCACGAAATATGTAATAAAAGCAGAAAGACAATACCCCACCACACACCCGACTTGTTCAACATTTCTTTTTCATTTATTCTTTCTTTTGTGCATCGAAAAAAAGTAAATTCAAGCAAGTTTTTAAGCTTAAAAAGGTAAACTAATTGACTTGCTCCCAGACCTCTTGTTCTTCGATATGTAATTTTTATAACAAAGCAAGTCCCACTCTTTGCAATGGTATGATCTATATTATAAGCATGTTCACCCTGTATAACATGTAGGTATTTATGTATTTCGTTATGTTGTTGGCATTAATAATATTAAGAAAACAGGGCCGTATATATAACTTCTTTTGTTAGCCTTTTTCCTTTTCCCCTTTCACAAAATTTTCTTTTTGACTACGTTAAAAGGAGAAAGAGAGCTCAACTCGCGAATGTATATATGTGCTTTTAATATTTTACGGAAATAAGTAGGAAAATTAATTTCACTCTGAAGTACATATACGTTGTATTCATAAACACCGACCGACTTAAAAAAAAGTAGTTTACATGTGTACACTCCTTCTAAATCTTCCTCTGTCTCATCTTAATAAAAAGTATGCACGAGTTTTTATTTCTTATTTCCTGATACGGCGCCCCTTGTAGTCGTATTTAACTCTTTGCTTGTATTTTGTTCGTGTTCCCTTCAGATTATATAGGCTAAACCACCTCCAAATTTTTAATTTCCGGAGGGTTTGTCAATTTTCTTTAAATTGAACAGGTACGTGCAAATATATTATGTAAACCGCATGTCATGCATGTATGTAAACATTTAGATTTTTTACGTGTACCTAAGCCACTCTGCTCTCCTTAATCCGTCGATTCATTATTTTTGTCCTTTATTAATTATCCGACTTCCGACATTCAGGAAATTATCAGATGGAAATTTCTTCTAAAATTTTGCAGATTTTCTTAATATTAGATTGAATTTTTTGCCTTCTGCTTTGATGTAGTAGGTAAATAACTTTGTCCATGCTTATATAAAGCGCTTATGTAAATTCAGCAGCTGTACTTGAAATCTCAAGATGAAAGAGAACGATTTTAGACAAAAACAATAAATATTTTTAAGCTGTAGGTTTAGACAAATAAATTATTTATGTACATGCCATCCTCACTCGTTTAACAGATAAAATTATACAAGAACAACAAAAGGCAACAGCTTGTTTAACATGTACGTACACAAGTATTAAGTACAGTGTTCGCCTTTCGCCTTTCAATAATAGCCAACAGGATTTCATCTTCATCGCAATGAGATAAATATTCCTGTCGATTTGTAAAGGTAAATCTTCTTACAAGGCAATGTCAAACTAAGATCAATTTCCTTTCAGTCGATTAGGATAAAAAATCAGGTTCAAGGATTACTACACAATGATCCTTTTCTGTTTACTACCAATCTGTAAGTATGAGTAAATGTAGGCTACCGATTGAGGGGGTCGTTCTTCATTCAAGTAACAGCTTATTAATGAGCTCACAAAACCTAAGAGTCATCGATGGGATGATGATGAAGGGTCTCCAAAAAGCAATAAAATTGGATTAGCAGGTGAACCATTTCAGAACATAAATATCATGTTTTGATATTATGTTATGCTTTATTTATAACCCGAACCGAAAGGTTCAAAAGTTTTTTCTTAGCTAACCTGTATTTTCAATGTGATTATGCATTTTGTTTGAGCCTGAACCTTTTTTAACACTTTTGAGGTGACGAAGGGATCCATTTAGTGGCTTTATCATTATTTTATTTTATTTATAATGGATTCCCGATCAGTGATGACGGGCTACTTGTGACGAGTGAGTTAAAGCATTTTCAACTAACCGTAGCAGACACCCAGACATCAACCTCACATATTAGTAAAGTTTTTTGTTGTAGTTGGTAATAAATAACCAGCAAATGACCCTGCTTTGGCATTTAATGCCTTCAGCACCTTCATTAAAAATGTTTTAAAAATATAAAACAACACGTGTATTTACATTAAAATTAGTATATTACGATAATGTGGGAAGAAAGTGTGTGTTCTTCTAACGAGAGTTGTCTTTGAAAATAAAAAGCTTTAATGAAAGAAGCAACCTTCTTTCCAGCTGCCTGTAAATAGATAAAAAAGAACACAAGATCAAAACCATTCGTCAACATCTCTAACACTGTTATGATTTTCTCTCTTTTTTTGTTTACCTAAAGTACATTATTTTTTAGTGAAATGTCGGGAACTAAAAAAAACTCGTAAACTTATGCATACTTCATACACAGGTTCAAGCCTTGAAGCGTCACATCAAAACATTCTTTTTTCAGTGTTTTGCATAATAATAAAGGTGTAGAAAAACTTGCCTCTGCTAGCTCTATTGCTATCCTTACACATTTTTTTCTTCTACCTTCTCCCACTCTCCTTTTTTTCTCACCAACTTTCATTATTATTACAAAAAGTGAAAAGAAAACTTCATTAAAACATGAAAACTTTTTCTAAGGATCTCAACATCACAATTTTTTCTCAGTGTGCAAACCATGTAAAGCTGTGAAGAAAAAGCAGTGTACATTAGTCAGAGGTATTAAAAATAGTGTACCGTATAAATTATAGGAACTGTCAGCCTTTCGTAATAACAAGTATTACCAGCGAAAGAGAGAAAAAATCTGAAGAAAAAAAGGACAGCCCAAAAAGGTGAAAAAGGAACGGTTTCGCTATAAATTTCCCTTGTATGCATATATGCGTGAGAGAAAAAGGAAGAACTCAAAGCTCTGCATAGCTAGTCTTTTTTTTTTCTTAAAAATTATATATATTTTCACTACACACCTGCACATATTTGATACACGCCTAAACACAATGTTTACCATGTTTACAAGTATGTATATATGTATTTTACATATGTCTAGTCGACAGATTAAAAATAAAGCATAATAATAATGTTTAGGTATACACTACATAACATAGATAGAATTTACTAAATATGTATGAAACAACAATGAGACTTTCTTATACTTATAAATAAGACGTTCAGTGTACACTTAAAAGAAAAAGGGGATGAGTAAGATACGATGGAAAGAAAACACAAAAAAACTACATATCAGTCCATCATCAGCAAAACGTACCGCGGAAAAAATCTCATGCTTTTAAGCTTTTAAGAAGTTCTTCCTTCTTCGTGAACAACAAGGAAAAGTAATAATAATAATCAAGAGAGGATACGCTATATACATAAATATTATAGTAAAGAGTCTTGTGTAATATGGAGATTTTGAGATGCATAATATTTTAAATACCGTTCAGCTTTTCTCTTTTTTTAAGAAAATTCTCTCTGCTCACTCACTCTCTGAGAGTTGAAAAAAAGAAAATGTAAAAATGATGGAAATAATGGACTAGTACAAAAGCATGGAAGCATGCATGATGATACGTTAATGAAACCAGGAAAAGAACAAAAAAGAAAATAATACAGACAAAGAGAGAGAGAGAGAGAGAGAGATTGAGGAAAAATATACAAGATTTCTTTTTTTCTGTAGAAGAGTCAGTCAGTAAGCAAATAAAAAAGACGAAGAAGTCACTCTCCCCGTCGTCGTAGTGGCATGGCATACAACATGCAACCCAAAGAAAAACAGCAATGTAGCTAGAAAAAAGGGAGAAAAAAACGAGTAAGTTGAGCCTTGCATATATAATGTAACCGCTTGACTTGTGCTCCTGATGGTAGTGAGGAGGACCATGATGATGATAATGATGAATCCCCTCTACTTATTCTCTCTCTCCTTTCCTTACAGCTTTTGCTTGTTTAATGTATCTGTCTGTTTTTTTTTCTTTCCTTCGTGGCTCCTTTTCCGCCTCGCCACTTTTTTCCCTTTTAATATCAATTCTTCTTCAGTCGACCCTTCTTTCTTTTTTTCATCACCCGCACTACTCTGCAATCACCATCACCACCACCACACTTTACTGTTTGTTCCCACTTGTGTTTCGCTGAGATTTCTTTCTTTTCACCTAATATAGTATCTTACGTAATGGTTAAATATTACAAAAGATGTTGGTGGTGGCGGTATGCAGTGCAGTGTGGCAAAACCCCGAATGAATCACCTCTATCATCATCAGCTCCATTCGTAATTCCTTTTCCGAGCCTCTTAAGCCTTTCCCATCATCAACTTGATCTGCTAAAGCATACTTGCAAAAGTTCAAGAGGTACCGTTATACTTTTGGAATAGATACGACAATAAGGTTAAGGTTGCACACGCTTTTTTGTTCCGTCTTCTCTTTCAAATTCGTTCATTCACAAAACCAACAAGGATCACATGGGATTTCGATAGCGATCCTTGCAATGATCAACATTTATAATCGATCATTTTGCTTTTATTAAGAACCTTGATGGATGATGCTCTTGTTACAAATTTAATATTATTATTCAATACACAGTAGATGCATTTCCTATTGATCCTTACATCCTAAACCCTTCAATAACCAAAAAGAGTTGACACCTCGTTCATTTTTTTGTTTAAACTAGTTTGCATTCGAAAGGAAATTGGGATCGTGTTTACCACCTTACTGTTTTGTCATTATAATCGCCGTGTCCTCACTAGCAAGTGCGATTTTAGTATCAACGAATTTATCTCGGCTTCTTATCTACGGTTTTTATATCCATTCTTAATTTAATTTCAAGATTTGTAATAATATATTCAAATGTAAGAAAGAATTTTAAATCATAAAGAAAACTGTGCATTCTCTTCTATCAGAATCAGGTTTCTACTTTTTATTGATGTCGTAAACCGTTATCTATTGAAGCTCAAATTCAACTAATAAATCATCATAAAATACTTGCTATTATAATAATTTGTCATATTATCAATTTGCTTTCTCATTCTAATACCTTATTATAATGCAGGCCTTTCCCACAGTAAGGTAAGGTAGAAACTCAGGTCAGGTGTACAATAGAGATTACAGGAGCTGCGATTAGTTATCAAGCAAATTCAAATCATTCTATTTGATTTCGACAACTGAATAAAAAAAATCAAATAAGGCGTACACAATTGCAATACTTTGTAAGACATAATCTCTAAAAATAATAAAACATTTACCAAATGTTTATGCAAACAACTAAGTACAAGATGGATTAGAGTTTTTTTTTCATCTTCAACACCCAATAAACTACTCAGGAAAGGACTTCAAAGTTTGTTTAAAAAAACTTTTTTGTACTGAAAGAAACGTTGTAAGCGATTTGTTTAAAAAAAATCGTCTTCATTTTGATCATTCTCCATTAAAGTTTCTTCAAAAAATTTATCTTTGACAATCAAATTAAGAAGTTCATATTGACTAATCGAATAGAGCTACTTCTTAAGTTATTTTGTTGTACTCCTATAAATAATTATAAATGAATGGATTTGTCACCATACTCGTTTACGTATTTACAATGAAAAACGAGATGCAGACTTGTCATCACTTCAGCTTCTTTGAAAAGTTAATTGAATTTAAGATACATGCACGTAGCCAACGAAAGATAAAAAAAAAGAATGGAAATGTTTGCAGCATTGTACCCTTTTGAATGCATCAAAAAGCGGCTAGTGTTATCATTGTAATGAAAATAGTATGATAATGCGACTCAACTGTGTAATAAATTACCGCTGATATTTGGTTAGAATTGGACTGCATTAACACTTTAAAGTTGTACAAGTTCTAACGATGCATGCTTACTTGCAATTACACTTCTTCTACTGTTCCGTCTCATAACACCAGATTTGAAGACTTCTACGTGACAAAGCTGGCCAAAACCTTGACCTTGATCAATAGTATAATCTAAAGAAGTATGTGTGCATTTTTTTTATCAGTTTCTCAACTGATTATGCAGTATAGTGGTGACTCTTGAATTTCTTGTTTCGTTTCTGTGAATGTGAGGTGCATACAAAACAAACAATTTTATTTTTGTAATTCATTAAATCCGACAGGTTTCCATTTACGTCTTATTCTCTAATGACCATTCATTAAGAGAATTTTACGAGTTAGGAGGATGACAGCATACACGGAATACCTGTCTCGTTCTTAAAACCAATTGACTTTTAAGTTTATGTTGTAATGGAAAACCGAAGCCTTTTCATTAAATTAATGCATTCAACGATGGAAATTGACAAGGGATTTTGCTCATTTTTGATTTCTCTACTAAACAAGAAAGTGGTCAGTTCAGCATAATATATTGATTTATTCAGGATACAAAATAAACCTTTAAGATATATTACATATTAGAAGAATGGGCTTTGAAAGTCTTGCAAGTTTGCTTTTAAGCAAAATTATTCTAAGCCAAATGTGAAGAAAAATAATACAGTAAATTTTTATATTAAAATACTTTCTATATCTCACCATTTCAAATCGGCCAAGTTTTTCTGAGAAATTAATTCAGCTATTTGCTCGAACATTATTTTTGATGGAATGTCAAGCGGAAAATGGGTCTTTGATTTTTAATAAAAATATGTTCTTATACAATCGTTTCCATATATCAATCCTCGTGCAATGCTGTCTTACAGCAAAGAGGGGTGAAGGGTGGAATGTCATATAATGCTGGCGGATGCTTACAACGCAATTTTAAATTTTCTGCTTAGATTCACGTACGGGTTAACTCCTTAAAAGAACGAAAAAATCTTTTTATTAATGTTTTCCTGGAATACAATCTGAGAAGTCTATAATGGCATGATGATTGTGATGTTCAAGTGTAATATAGCGTAGTGTAAAATTGAATTTAAAAAATTCGGCTTGTGTAATGAAAACTTGCTATATATAACTTGGAATAATGAAATAAATATCCTGTATGTACAGATATACCGTACCGTCAAGGATGAAGGAGTTAAGTTTCTAACAAAAAAAAATCAGAGCACAAGCAAAAGCTTATTAGAAAAAATTAATTAAGTAAGAGTGAAGAGTGTAGATAGAAGAAAAAAGTGGGGGACGATGTGAGGGGAAATGGAGAAAAGTTGACATCTTTCTTTATTTACTCTTATTTTTTGTCGTAAAAAGACGGAGAAAATGTACAAGGTCTCATCTCGCCATAAGATATTAGTGAAATAAAGAGAAAAAACTCAACTCCTAGGAAAAAAGTAACACGTTATGTGTGTTTTTCTGTTGTTCATTATATACTTAATGTTGTGCAATGATTGTTGTTTGTGCACAGTAGTACGTAAGCTTAAGGAAGCTCACTTTTTATTATAATATTAACAAGTAAAAAATTAGTTTTTGCTTATAAAGCTCTCATATTATACCTTTTGAATGAATAAATATTAAAAACTAGATACATTATAGAAAAATCCTGTATAGTTTTATATGCGATACGTTGTAAACATTGCAGCTTTTTTTAAATTCTTCTGGTTCTTGTCAATATTAAAAAATAAGAATATTAACTTTTTCGTAGCACAGCTTGCTATTTTGTTGGTACTTCTTAGTATTGGTATCCTTCTTGTCGTTATTAAATTCCAAAAACATATTAGATTACATAAATTGACTGACTGTATTACTGACCTATAAGTGAAGACATCTACTTTGTTGTGTACTCAAACTAAGTCAATAGATTTGTAATGTTTAAGACGTTCCGTTTGTCTTCACTTATTGAAAAATGTGAAATTTGTTGTCCCCATTCACTCAAAATGATTCAGATGGATGCATAAGTACGAAGCTGATTGCTGCATAACAGGATTTTAACACAAATGAACAATGTAGTTCAAATGTTATTCTCATGAGGTGAAAATAAACGCTTAGTGTTAAAAACATGGAGCACTTGTAGAACGAATAAAGTGAAAGCATATTTAAGAGTGTCTGGCTTCTCAATTCCCATCGGGACAATAAGGAAGTTACTTCCCTGAGCTGATAAAAGTCAGGCAGGTAATGATCATGAGGTTTTTGCACAACAGAGTAAAAATTATCATGAAGGAGAAGGAAAGTTTTTACTTTTCCATTTTTCATATTATATGCAATGTTGATGCAATCAAAAACGTATTCGTCTACTCAAAATATATGTGCATGAATGTTGAAGGTGGTTTACCGATGGGGGAAATGGTAACCACAACGCTATGGTCCTATTTTACGGAAAGGTGACAGGTTGGCACTTTTTCTCGTCCCATCATCATTTATGCTACTTCTTCATAAAAAACCCATGCACTATGGTTGTATGTTTTCTGTACATATAAGTAAGGAGCATGCATTGGTTCACAATCGTACCTGGTGCTGTTTACAGTGTAACTATTGGCTGTTTGAACAACGAAGAAGAAGTGTAAAAATGATCAAAAGAGCAGCAAAAGAAGAAAAATTCCCAACCAGAAAGTTAGAATTTGATCTTGACGAATGGCTTCTTTTTTCTCAGCCCTTTTTGCATCTCCAGAGAAATGAGTAATTGCAAAGTCTTGTGATAATGATTCCGATGTGCCCTGACTCCTTGCCTCTTTCCTGCACTTTCCCTTGTATTTTCATGTTAGTTTTCACAACGGAAGGCAGATAAAATTAAGTATATGATTACTTGAGTATGAGTATAAATGACAAGGTATACTACTGCACTGTACTTATGTGTACAGAGACACGCTGTTTTCTCTACCAAAGTAGCTTTCTCAGCGTATTGTTCAAACAACGCAGAAAAATACGTAGAAAGCTTGTTATGTATGGGACAGATACTAATAATAAAGAGAGTGCTTTTTTGGCTTGCTATCCTGGAAGAGATTTTTCATTTTTCTCGCTACACACTTTTTACCCCAAAGCTGATTTTTTTTCATACTGAGATATAGTGAAAGCAAAAATTAAGACAAAGAAAGGGACTTCCTTCCAAGGGTTTCGTTATGCTTGATAGCTTGATGAATATATGTACATATACCTATTAAAGTATGCTATAACGATTTGAATATCTTTAGTAATAAGTCTGGATATCCTGTGACACTGATGCTAACAAATGATTTTATCTTGGAATCAGAAGTTTAAAAAAAATCTTATTTGAAACTGCTCCTACTAAGCATCCCATTAGTTCGTCGTAACTGCATGAGAGCAAAAAGGATCCGTACAATGAGTTCCTTTGATTGCATTATCTAAAATATCCTCTTAAAATTATATTTCGTCATTTGGGAAGGAGTAAAAAGATATTAATTCATTTTATGTACTTTACGTATGTATAATAATAAGCATACACCTGCCTCTCCCATAAGAGCATCTTCCTTTGCCCAAATGAAAATTTAAGGACGCTCTATTTGTTATCATTACAGACCAAATTTGTATTGAGCATCTGTCCAGGTGTGAGTAATTGAAATTTTTATTAGTTTATTTTTTTCGATCAGCGCAGGTTGAGATGTTACAAAAAAAGGTTGAAACATCATGCATATTCATAATGCATGTAGAACGCTCATATGTAAAAGTTTTTTTGAGAGCTTATTTCGAAGGAGAAAAGTGCATAGAATGCAATGATCGCTTATCTGCTGGTATCTGCTTGATGGTCCATACTGTGAACACGGTCTGCTTATGTAAATTGCGCCTGTCTCAATGTTAACTTAGGTAATTACTCAAGAACGGTACATTGTCCATTTAATGCATTTACTTTGTCGTGAAACCGCTTTAACAAAACAAAACGAAGAGTCATTCTCTCAACTCAACTCGAGCAAGACAATCCATTCTTTTCCATTGAATAAAGTGCATTGGTCCATATATGGCTATCTAATGAACCACAACTTTTTATGATGATGAGCAAGAAGGCCGACCAGTACGAACGATATTTTTATAATATAATTCGAGAGCTTTACACACATTTTATCCAATGTAGAGAAGCATACGTGCATATTATACAGACATTATATGTATTTGTTTCATCTGTTTGAAACTAGTTATGATATTATCCAATTATCCGAAATGTTCCTGCAGTCTGTGGTCACTTTTTTAAAAATACATCAGCATATAAAAATAAGAAAAGAATATAACCGTAAAATTGTGTACGTATAGATTATGGATGCATTTTTATTTGTCGTCATCATTACTAGCATCGTCTCGGGGAGAGCGAGAGAGGGTTCGTTGTGGTGTGATGATATGATGGCATGGAAAGCTTAGCTGGTTTGGGCTGGCTGTCTGCCTTTTTGTCTTACCAGGCGGCACACAGATGACAAGCAGCAACGATCTGAATAAAACTTGCTCACTCACTTATTTTTGGGAGAGTATCAAAATATCGTTGGTTTATTTTAGAGTAGAAATCAACAACAACAGAATTCACCATCGTCCAGTCAGTCCAGTGTGAGCTTCCTCACAGTTGTGGTCGTATTCTATTACGTGCATGGTAATCATCATCATGAACGTTCTCTTGAAATCATCATGGGATTGTAAAATGCAACGAAATAAATGGAGCACACGGCAGTTTTATAATTCATTTCCATTACAATTACTTATTACTTCCCCATCATCCCACGTAAAGCATCAGCACAGCACATATAATAGTATTGCTGCATATTACAATTCGCCCCAGTCACGTTTCTTGCCAATGCAATCCATTACGCATAAAATGTTGAATGCGTATATATATGTGCATACATTACGAATGTGTTCCTCTCCCAAAAACATCGGAAATGACGGAAAGGATACTAAAATGAAAAAGAAGGGTTGAAAAGAAAAAAAAAATCAGGATTTTTATAAATGAAGAAAAGCATAGCATGCGATAGAATTAGACAGTTGGGAAATAAAAACGTTCATTTTGCTGTGCTGTTGGTGAACGAACGTGAAGTATGAAAACGCGCACTGAAGCTGCTGCTTTGTTCTACTACCAAGTTCAGATTACATAAACTGTGTGAAACATACATACAAATAACATTTTACTTGCTTATTCATTATGCATGATTTTCACTCATCAATTTCCAGTTGTATAGTGTGCTTTTTAGCTGATTCCTAAACGTAATTATATCAACACCAACTGACACAATTTTTATTATGAGAGTTACTTGTTAGTTAACTTTTAACCACACACTCCACGATATATATTCAATGTATCCTTCATGTTTTAGAGTTATAAGTATACTTACAAGTAAAAATATTACACTTTAGCTTAGACTATTCTTATTCACATCCTGACCAGCAGTTGCAATTTTATAAGATGTGTTTTTGTTTCTCCAGAGTCCACTGGCACGGTGCAATACACATTTCAAGCAAGTACCGTTTTACTACTTCCTCGTTCCTTCTCATCTTTACTTATGTATTCAAAGGTGGTCTTCGAAACTAGCTCATTTCCATCCGATTCATCTTTCCTGTTCATGTTCTATGTTCATATTAACATATGTATACTAATATAAAAAGTCTTCTTTTTAATGTGTAATCCTAAACCTTAGTTTTTTATATGCGGCTGGTAGCATAATAAATTATGCGATTTGGGAACCTGTGTATGGACTATTTATATATTATAATTGCCATGAAAAGGTGTGTACGAATGTTTCTTTATAAAAGATTTATATTAATAATCACTAGATAATTTGCACTTGTAGGCTGAATTTTACGGTGTATCATTATTACAATGGCAAATACAGTACATTTTGTAGACGTATTATATTAGAATTTAAACTGTACTCGGTTTGAGTAGTTTTATAAACGAGTTGGATGCATGGATAATAAAGTAATCTGTCAATATCATTAAAAAAGCAACAAGACAAAGTGGAACGCAACGCATCCTTCTCAAATTATAAACTTTTACATTTTCCAACTAAAAATTGATTAAGTTTAGGCCCAGTTGGTGGCGAAAATTACACTTTTCTTTCCAGAGAAACAAAAATACAATTTTATCTTTGCTAATCTATTCGCTGTAAAAATAAACGGAAACTTGATGTTAGAATTATAGAAAACACATTCAGCAAATGACAAACTATAAGTTCATTGTAGACTTCTACATGATTTTACTTAAGTAAAATGTGCTTTAATAATGGAAAAATAACTAAGAATACTTATGTAAGTTTCGCTGTTGCTGTGAAAATACTCGCAACTGGAAATTTTCTCATTACACCCAGAAATTAAGCACTCAAATAATATCTGCAAAACCCATGTTTTTGCTGCTTGCCTACCCTGCCGCACACAGTTGATTTTTTTTTGAATGCAGTGTTTAGAGCTCCAGCTCAAAAAACCAATTTGTTTGTTCCTTGTTAGCGCAGCAGTGTAAAAGCGCTCAGGTTTAATTTGGCTGACAGAAAAATGATTGATATGCTGTGGACACGCTGAGTAACCGGAATCCGGTTGAATGAGATATTTTTCTTCTCATATTTTTCTAAATATTATCATTATCGGAATGATAACTTTATATCTTTGTGGTAATTAGTAATGTCTTTCTTTTTACGCTGTTACACGACGTAACTACTACACTACACCATGATAGCATGGTTTGATGAGAAGCTTAGCTCCAGGGTATCATTTCTCCTCTTTGTAAAAGCAGATTCCGAAGTTTCATGAAATAAGATAAAAACAAAGTGTAAGAATAAAAGCTAAATATATATTTTTTTAGCTAAAAGATTATTCCAATTGGTAGTCTGATCTAAATATCATGTATTCTTAATTATGTAACTTTGGCTTTGTAAAAGACCGATGATGTTGATTACAAAAAGAGCAAAATTGATGATTGCAGAAAATAACGCGTTTCCGCTTTAACCAATCATATTTGAGGGACCAAGTTTTTTGGAAGGAAGGATTTCCTAAAACGCAGGCAAATTTACGTTTCGTTTTCCATTTCCGGTCATGTCGATTGAAGATGATCATGAATCGTGGTAGGATCATGTGAGAGAGGAAAAGATAATTCTTTGTTTTTGTGTGTGTATAAAATTTTCGCTGAGAATATTAGTTGTCTTGTACACATTCCATCATCAGAATGAAATATACATACACTTCTCACGCTGTGAATTGTGTGCTGCTCTCTGCTCTTTCTGTCAAACTCTGAAATGAAAAATGATGTTGTTTGAGCTGAAATGTTTACTTCAGATTCATTACGAGTTATGATGTGTGTATACTCATTACAGATTTAATATTTTATATGTATCTTTCAGCTTATAGAAAGTATATATGCTGGTATGTCATGTGGAAAAACAACCACAATACATTTGGATTAGCTTCAAGCGAAATTAAAGTTCTTTTTGCTTTAACCCTTTTTCTGAGCTCTTCTTTTTCTCGAATTGTTAGCAACAAAACGCAAAAGTAGCTGAAGAAAGACTTTCTCATTATTCTTTGTCTTTCATCTCTGTCTTTTACACACAACACGTAAATATAATCCATTAAATGGATTCTTTGGAAAATCAGGAAAGCATGCGAAATCCTTGTTCTTTCCTTAATGTGATTCTACTCACTATTACATAGGTAAATGGACACATTTTCACCCATTCATTCGAACAAGAAGCAATATCATCTCTATATATGCCCTTGCTTATAATATGTCTGTATGTAATATAAAACTGGAGAAGTATAGAATGATATGATGGTGATTACAGTACAGCGAGTTGTTGTGTAGGTATCCTTGAAAGGGAGAGTAGTGAACGGATCATGATTCCATTTTTATAATTTATGCAAGACTCATCCGATTCAAGACCAGAGATGAAAAGGAGCCCTTTTGTCTCAACACTGCGAGATTTGCATATGATAAATAAGGGATAGCCCTACAGGCGTCTTATTTATCCGCTTACACATTCACCAAACTAATGGTCTCTTCATATATTATGCTAATAGTGTCGTCTCATGTATCCTGTTTCATTCTCATTGCAGCATCATCATCGCTTTCGTCATTAAAAATATCTTATCATCAGTTGCACAGGTATTCATGTATAAACTTTACATTACCAAAGTCCCCGTTAATTTTTCAATCTGTCTTTACGTGTTTGTGTTGGTTGATGATTATGGTGAGTAAATACAAGAGAATGGAAAAAGTGAATTGTACCCGGAAATTTTTTCCCATGAAGAGACAATGCACGCATGTAAATATTCACAGTATGCAGATAAAGTGAAGGAGTCTCAATTTTCCATGCAGTTATGAATACGATGCGACGACGTGCCTTGCACAGATTATATGATACCACAATGCGCTCCTATACATTGCATTCACTCACTGTTCAGATTAAGCTGGACACGATGGAGGAAAAGGGGGAAATTCTCTTTCTCATCTCTTTGTATTATATGCAAAGGGCCCTTTTGTTTCGTGCATTTGATGATGATGATGATGCAACAGTCTTTTTCCGGGTATGTCTCTGATACTTAAGCCTCCTTCTATAAGTGCACCTTCCATTAATTTTATATGCAAATATCTCGAGATCAGAAAAATGGCTATTTATGTATTCCACAGGGCATTTCACTTTCGTCATTATCAACATCCAATTTCTTTTGTGGATTTGAATTTCTTCGTGTATCTTTTATTTTATGTTGATGGACGATGAGAAACAAGAGAGATACTGACAGATTTTTTTTTCATTTACGCACATTTAATAACGTTTCTCATTTTATATGAGAAAGATGAACAAGATGAGATTATTAATCCGTTTCCAGCCTTTTCCGTTGGTTTGTTTCCCACTCAAGTATATAAGAAGTTGGGGACATGTAGAAATGAGTGTGAGAGACTCAATAAAATAAAAGCCGGCGATTCTTTCTGTTTTCTCATTTGCATCTCATTTTGTATTCATTGAATAGCCGGAAATCAAGATGATCTTCTGTTTGTTATTTAATATGTGCATAAATTAAAACAGTAAAATATATTTCCTTTAAGGTAGCGACTTAACTGAATATAAAAGCATCCACTTCATCTGCAAAAAAAACGGTATTTTCTGCTATTATTAGGAATCGTTCATTTCTTTAAAAAAAATTACCGTTAGGACTTTCTCATAAAAATTCCACCTTCTTATATACATAATAATAATAAATTTTAACATGATCTGTTTTTATTGTGATTTTAGGAGAGAGACCGTACAAATGTCACCTACAGGAATGTGGCCGTGCTTTCATCCAGCTGTCAAACCTGCAACAACACTTGCGCAATCATGACGCACAATTGGAACGCTCCAAAAATCGCCCGTTCCACTGCAACATTTGCGGAAAAGGTTTTGCCACAGAATCCTCTTTGCGAACTCACACTAGCAAAGTTTGCAAGGATGTAAGTATTTATTCTATTTTTGACCCAGTGCCTTTTGCTTTTTACTCGCTTTAACATGAATTAGTCAATATAAATGACAAACCTGACCTGAATGCTGCTTTTTCGCTTTGCAAAACGAACATTTCGCCGTGTTTCATATTATTTTTAGATTTTCCACAAATGTTTTATGTTTATGTGTATATATTACACATACCTGTGGCGTGCAAAGTAACTCATGGAATATATTTGTTATTGTTAACTACACAATGAATGAATGAGTTCAGCAGGACACACATTCACATAGTTATTCATGTAAGTCCATGTACATGTAAGGAAGGAAATTGTAGGAAGGCCAAATGGATGGCAAAATGTGTGAAGTAACATGAGGAATGAGTTGCAGTTGTTGTGACGCATACTAATCATCCAGGTAACTGAATCATAAAAGGGTTCATATCCATTCATATCAAAAGTACACACACAACAACGATTATTATTATGCAAATGCTTTGCGGATGTGTTGAATGGTCCAACATAAACCGCGTGAAGCATCTATCTTGATGCTTCTTGTTACTATTACCTGTCGCCCAGCACCCTTTTTGTGTGTTTACGTCTCCCTGTTTATTGGTACGGGATGCTCGTTTTTTCACAGATAAAGAAAAGAAGATGTAATGTTTGATAAAATAAACAGCTTGGACTTGTATTTACAACTCCTTTGCAAGAAGAAAACATGCTCAAGGGACATAAAGTTTTATATTCCTTGTTGGTAGCAGTTTGCTTCTCATTTCTTGTTTTCATGTAGAGACGAAAGACAACAGAGCGAAAAAAGGGTTAACACGTGAAATACAAACTGAACATCGAATTCTGCCGGAAGATTCTCACATTCATTTCAGTTCTATCCAATGCGTCTAATTTGTGTCATTAAAGTGATGACTTCTTCTAAAATTCTTTTTTCTCATGGCCAAACAACAAGCCATGTGTCTTTATTTGATAACTGTGACTGTCATACAATTTATCATTCTCTTAATTAATATGATATAACGTAAAGGTAATGAAATGAAAGAAAATCAAATTGCACAATTTTTTAGCTATGAAAAAGCTCTTGAATCTATTACTGCAGCGAATTTGACTAATCACTTTGAAAAAAATATAACGTAAATTTAACTTAACACAAAACGGCATGTTTCTTTTCAAAAAAATATGCAATAATAGGTTTCAACGCGTTTCAAGTAAATTATGTTAGTTTCAACTGTTCCAAACGAAAAAGAGTTTAAACAAGGTGATTATTTGGCTAAAAGAATAATTCCACTTATCATTATCACCGCACCAGGGATTTAAATCCCTTTTTCCATTCCGTGTGTACATTTTTAGCCTCCGAAAGAAAATATAGCAAACAAAATAACTTTTCCAAAAGTTTTTTTCTTATTCTAAAAGCCATTAATCTATCATAAATAATCTGATAGCTTCTGTCTCATAAATTTTCTCCTCCTTCAAAACTCACATTTCTCCATACACGATGGTACACTGTGGTAAGAAAAGGCCAGGGGAAAAAGGAAAACATTTTTAAATGCAAAAAGTACACTTCTGTTGTGTTGTGTGGGTTGTTCAAGTAAACAACACTGGCAGTTGGCAGTGAGTAACATTGCTTTGGTTATGTCGTGACAAAGACACCCACCCTTAAGGGAAATTTTCTTGAGAGGTTCACGTTCTTATTTATGAACGTATCAGCAGAAAAAGTGGCAAGAAACGAAGAAACTAAAATAAATTCTGTACTTTCTCAACAAGAAAGAAAAGTAAAACTTACTTTCGTATTTTTTAGCTCAAGACAACCAAGTAAAGTATTACACCGCTCATAATTCATCCTTTTAGAATTTTTACCAATGGGCAAGCAGCATATTATCAGAAACAAGCGTTTTCACTGATAAAAACGAAATGAGAACAGGAAATTTTTTAAGTAGGTTTAGTTTAGCAACGTGTTTGTTGCTTTTGCATGAAGTAATTTTGGAGGTCTTGCTCCGTACTGAAATGTCATTATTTGTTGTGATTTATGGGAAGAATTATATAATAAAAATACATAATATATTTTCTACCATAATACAATTTATCAGCATTATTCATTATTATTACAACCTCTTTTATTTTCACCGCAAAAGTATACATATTTTTTATGCTTATCCACCACCACCCTAAGCTTTCTCCAACTTCACAAAGTAGAGTTATGAGTGAAATGGTAATCCGTTTTTCGTCTTGACTCTTGCAATAAGGAACACATGTGGTCATAATGGAATAGCAAGACGATTATCATGCAAACCATACCGATATTACTTGAGGTTAAGCCCTATAATTTGTATCTAACCATGATTATTTGCATTTTACCTCTGCATGGAATAATACGCAATCTGCACTGCAAACTCTTACGCATGCACAGATGTGTCTATTTAGTTAAGCGAAGGAGTTGAGTTCTAATTTATGATGAGACATGCACATGCTTCGTTAATGGGAAAGAGAAACAATTTTTCGTTCCTCTGACAAGTTGGTTGTTGAAAGGCATAACAAATTGAAACAGCAGCAGTTAACGTATCCTATTGAAATTTAAGAAAGAAACGACAAAAGGCTCATCTTTAATGATTTACAAACGAACTTATTAGATTGAATTGGAGTAAACAAACCATCAAAAACCTGTGTGTGGTTGATCAGGTAGGCAGATCCCAAAAAGAATTAGACCACACATGAAACCGGAAAACTGCCTAAAGTCAAAATGGAATTGTAGCTTGTAGACAATGGAGCGTCGTTATTAAAGCTTATTAAGTCATTTCGAATCAGGGAAACTACAAATACACAAAATGCCACTTTTTTGGCTCTCTGATGAAATAAAAGTGGATTGCGTGTCAGCGTGGCCTACACGTTCGAAAAAAATACTTGACTGATCATCATCTTGTAATTCTGATATTATTACGATACATGTGTGTACACTGTCCATTATATTGTTTGCTTTATAACAATACGTCATGCGATGTTTTATCACGAATTGTACAATGTACGATAATCATGTGAGTGAGTAGAGTTGAGAGTATACAATTGAGTTATCTATGAAGTATCACGCATACGCATTCTAAAACATACATGCAGATGATTTACTACGTGGACACCATTTCGACGGACTTTTAATCCAAAATAGTAAAAAAACAGAAAATCCATTCGATGATGTTTTGCCACCGTGATTAAGAAAAGGTTAATTGAAAAAATAAAATAAACTTCTGTTCACAAACTAGTATCATAGGACAATCTATTTTTACCCTTAAGCATATCATTATAGTGGCAAAGAGCATATGGCATGAAATGTACAATTTTCTTTCTTTGTGTGTCGACTGTTGTGCAGTTTGTTTGCTACATTTACTTCATATTACCCCACCCACAAACAAAAACTCGCAATAAAAACTTAATTGAATTTTGTTGATTTTTCCCACGATTTTGGTATTTGATGCGCTTTTACAATGATGTATTTTTTCAAATGAGAATAAGTTTTATGCAGAAAAATAATAGATTTTTACAAAGTGTATCAGTAAAATTATGCACCCCAATTCAGTAATCTTCCCAGAGTCATCCCTGTAATTTATTTATTGTTGAAATCAATCGATAAAAAAGGTTTTTCAATTAGAGGTGCACCTTGCGTGACTTTTCTGTTGAATTACCAATACGGGATAAGTTCAATAAACGATGTAATAATAAGCCAACCGATCCAAAATAAAAAGAATAACAAAACCAATTGTACTGTAATTATGAAGTAAATACATGTGGTTTGT
The DNA here is from genome assembly GCA_034695465.1 of Entomobrya nicoleti. NCBI lineage: Eukaryota > Metazoa > Arthropoda > Collembola > Entomobryomorpha > Entomobryidae > Entomobrya > Entomobrya nicoleti. The sequence continues at coordinate 26,992 of JAQFZG010000164.1, forward strand.
TTGTTTCTTACTTACATCTTTTTACAGAAGCTAAATTGTGGGCAAAATAGTACACTCTGTTGCTCTAAGCACCTTTGCCGATATAGTTGTAAAATGCGTAATTGTTTGTTTCCTCGCGTTGGGGCTTATAAACCTCCCAGGAGTGATCCCAAGATCCTTTTAGATTCTTGTTTAGTTTAAATCAAATTATGTTCATTTTCATTACGAAAGCTAGAAAAAAATCAGTATGCTACCAGATGGGAAAGGAAGTAATTTTGAAAATAAAAATGTGTAGATATGAAATTATATTTCAAATTTGTTCTTGTTAATGCATTCTATCTTAAAAAGAAACGTGTTCACTTGATGAAAATTCTTGGTCTAGTTTAAAGTTTGTTTATACAGTCAAGTCACCAGAAAAAAATATTCGGAAAAAGATCTCCACCTTCAGTTGAAACAACTCTCTGTACTATTGTACCATCCTCAGTGTTTTTTAAGCAAACAATGATCCACTTTTCTATCAAACGAAGCTTTTTAACTGAGTCATATATGCTTCGGTTTTTGTTAAGTAAAATTATTATCCCCTCCTTTTTTCCACCATTTTATATAATGAACTGTTTCAAGGGAAAAGTACACAAGTTGTGCACGAAAAAGTGGAGAAAAAGAGAGGGAGATGCATTTTTAACCAAGTAAAAAGAGCAAAATGAGACTTGAGGGCATTTTTTAGCGAGAAAAAACATTCCGTACCATGCTATGCTTTTAGTCTTTGATCTCTCATGTTTTTTCTAAAAAAAAGCTGAGAGTATATAACTCTTTAAATGTCTTTTGAAATACGTAAGTATATATAAAAGGAATACATAAGGGGTTAGTAGGAATAATATATGCATGCATTTTATATGTGTGACTAGTGTACATAAAAAGTGGTGAAATTGATGGAAGAAAAGCAAACTTGAGAAAAAGAGTGGAAAAAATGGAAAGCGCAGAAAAAGTGAGAAGTTGAAGAAGACGCAAGAATACTAAAGTAAATCTAATGAATTTTTGACTACTTCTCTCTCTCTCAACTTTTGCTTAAGGGAACTCTATGAATTTTTGATGAAGTTTGTCAGATTTTTGAAGACGATTTTTCACCCCATGCGGTCTGCCACATCATTTATACCCACTATAATATTGCTTGCTACTTACTTGAAAAAGAGTGAGAAAAAAGTGCAGCTGTTAAACTCTTGGAGACCACGAGAGTAACCGCGAAAAAAAATAACAAGCATTATATACTTTTCTTGGTTTTCTCCTCTACCACACCCCATTACCACCACTAAAACCAATCTTTACGCTGTGGAACTGTCAAAAATATTTTTTCATTATTACTTTTAATTGCCTTCTTTGACTTTTGTCGAAACTCTCGTAATATATTTTCTCCTTAAAGTATACGAATTCCTGTCCAAGATTTACTTATCGAAGCAGAGAGAGGGAGAGAGAGATGAGTGCCTGCCTATCACACAAAATTACTAATTTCATCCCCACTTTGGAAAATGGAGCACCTTATTTGAAAAATCGATCTAACTATAGATTATAATGTATTTACCCTAGTAGTAGTGGAGTACTGGTGTGGCGTAGAGAGTAGAGACACTCGTCAAATACATCGACTTGAATATAACAGCACCAAATAAAAGTGCTTAAAATTTTCCACATATTTATGAATTTTTACGGTGGGAAGGATTTATTCCACTTATATGGTTAAAGTTCGTGAAACTAAATAGCGGAATATAATACGATTTTTTATCTCTATTTCGGTCGATTCACCTCGCCAAATTAAGTAAATTGAAACTTTCCATGACTTAACCGTTTGCACATGTCATTAGGAAATAATTTGAGTTTATTTTGCAGATAGCATGTAATATAGCAGCAGGCTTACTACTTACCTGTGCATATATTATGAAAACTAGGATTTCATGTAAATTTTCAACATTAAACAGGGAAAAATGGAGAGAAATGAAGGAAAAATCTTCTCGTGCTTTCAGTTCAGAGCAGAATAAATGTGTAATGTTTTGCGTGTCATGGAACAGCTAACAGTTTGTTAGTATATTATCGCAAATCACAACTTCAAAGGGGCTTGTCGCTGTTGAGTTTGTTATTTCCAACCGTTGATAATCCCCCACCAACAATAAGCAATAAAGTTTTTTTCCTCCTTTATAAGTGTACATACACACGGAGCAGTGGCGTCGCTTTACATATGCTCTAATTTTTTGACATGATATGAAAAAATGAAGGCATGACGTGTGACAAATTTGATTTTTGATGTGATTGGCGAATACCAGTCGAGCTATCGACGTGTCACGAAACATACATAATGTACATGTCGTTTTCTTGACTAAAAATGTTGTAACTGCTAGCGTGTCAAGGAGCATTAAACTAAACTGAGGGAAAGAGGACACATCTTTTACACTTTAAAAATACCACAAAATTCCCAGCTCACAGAAATGCTTGAAATTGTAGGATTTACAACATTACAACATCATGTTCACAACAGCATGGTATGGCCACAAACAAGGGTAGTTTTTTGTCAAGGCTTTAGAAAAACACGAAAATCCAAGAAAAGTCATTATCGGTGGGATTTGAAGCATGCATAAATTGACAAAGATTAAAAGAAATGTCTCCAAGTAGAAAAGAGCGTTTAGCAAAGAGTTAAATTGAAGTCTAACTTGTCATGAGTTTATTCCGTCATCCCACTTGTTCTACTTTTTTGATCTTTTGCTATTTATGAGTGCTTACAGGATAACAAAGCAACTCTACATTTTCTGTTCCTTGCCTTTTAATTCTCTGGAATTGAAAATATATGTATGTATAATTTGCTTATGACAACTGGATTCGCTTAAGTAATATTCACTCTCTACACACAAATGTATAACATGTGCAATGTATATGCCTTATATTTAGCCCTTTTATGTATTTTAGGTACAATATAAAACAAATTCTTTTCTTTTGCTAACTTAAGTTGTTTCTTAATTTTAGTTGGTTTTTAGAATTTGTGAACATCTTCAGATCTTGTTCGTCATCCTTCGTCAGTTTTCTCATTTCTTAGATCTTATGTCTTATACGTTCCATTGTGTATCGCCAACGGCTAAAAGACCGTGAACAAGAAAATATATAGCAAATTCAAATATATACAAGCCATCTTATGTGGGAAGGGGGAATTAGAGAGCACAGACGTAACATATTTAATATTATAATGTTATATAACAGGGAATTTTTGAATTCCTCTTTGTACACACGAAAATTATCAACCGAAAGCACATTTTGCTCTTTTTATTCCCTTTTTCTGGGTTTTGAGTAAATTGATTCCGCAGGCCAAGTGAAGTCATCTTAGCGTGTTATGTATGTATTGAAATGAAGGAAAACGTTATATATATTTCTCTCCAGAACCGAAAGGGCATATTGTACTAGCTAAAAAATAACTTATTATCCATCTATCCCAACAACCTGTACTACCATTACCGTGTACAAACATCTTAAAATTAATATTTCTTCAAGGAGCTCTAAGTGGAGCTGTCTACAAGTCTTGTAAAATCCTGCTGGCCATAGTACTTCATCTTTCTTGCACATGTTGTCCATGTTTTTTCTTCATATAATTATATACCTAGATTGGTTCGCGAATCATCAACATTATCATCATTACTTTACACATAAATCCTACATATTGCAATGCGGCTACTCTAGTGAGAAGAATTCACATTCTTCTTTTTTTATAAAATATAATATATCATATATGTCATCTTGTTTTTGAAGAATACATCTGTAATTTCCATTTTAATTATGGGCTTTTAATTGCTAGTTGAGCTGTTGTTCTTACAGGATTACTTATGAGCTATGCGGTTTTCATTAACGTCTGACAGACAGAATGTACCTCTGCTAACATTTGTCTGTTGTGAAGTTGGCGAAAGTGGATCTATTAGTTTTTATTGCTACATCTTATATAAGTCTAATTTAGATCAAGCAGGAGAAATACGTTTGATTAGAAGTATTATTTATGGACCATAAATCAAGTAATAATTCCAACACCAATTATAACAATGTAAAATGCAATGCATTTCGACTTTTTGCATTGTTTTCCAAATTGTACTAATATTAAGAATTTGAAATTTTGTGAAATTAATGAAGTATTGAACATATCCTTTTACATTTTATTTTAGCCACTCATTTCGCACAGATGTGTAATAAGGAATAGGAGCAATATTATAAACACTTGCGAATCGTATTCGATAAACCTGTTAAGTTAGCATGCCTTTACTCTACTTACGATGGCATTTGATATCATTAGTTGATTTTAAGTTTCAAAAATAAACGACTGTTAATGCAGGCTCGGGAAGTAATGATGCGCTGAACTAAAAGTAGACAAAACCTGTAGTTCAATATTCAATTGTTCTTGTCGGTTATATAGCTTGCAGATTTGGCTGGGTGTAATAACTCCTGTGATACCAATACTACAAGTTTTAAAGATGAAGTGCAGTGGTACATTTAAACTACTATAAGGTATCTACATACAAAATAAAACTGCTAAAAGTTCACTTAACATTTTTGTCGAGTTTATCTTCAAAATATTTTTAATTAGAATATTCTTTTGTCCATTGTTACGTTACCTTTGCATAAAAAAAATTACACATCCATCACATTTTTTAGGTAGCAGCTTTGCTTATATACACAATACTTGTATTTAGTACACCAGTTTCATTTCTCTCATTAGAGGAATTATTTTATATTTTATGTATAAATCGTTAATGACCTCCAATGATGAATGCATTTCTTGGTGTGTCATTTAATTGTTATAATTGATAGTAAGTGACAGAAGCAGTTTTATTCAATGAGATTTTCATGTACATATAATACGTACATCAATAGCGTGCATTCAGAGAATTTAAATGAATTAAATGCAGTGGAGGGCTGAAAAACGTGTCTGCACTAAAACAAAATTGTAGACAATTTTCACTTGCACATGGTGGGATGTGAATAATCTTTAAACATCCATTAACACCTGTTTTTGTCTGTGCAGACTTCTGATATAAAGATATATCTTTACCCATTCAATTATCTTGATAACATTATGTCCGCTGTAATGTTTAATATTTTTCTAGCGACTTTAGTGAACCATTCCCAGTATATAAGATTCACATAATCGACTAGGCTAAAGCTTGTATTCAAATACTACTACCTCATTCAAAAACCAAAATCAAACTTCAAATATACTGTCTAGAATGAGTTGTTGTAATGAGACGAATATAAGGTGATGCGGCCAGGCAATATATGTGTTTGATTAAGTAGTAATTGAACAAGTTAATTTTATCAACCTACAAGCAAGTGCATCTTTTTGTTGCATGAATTTGAGGTAGGCGTCTTGCCGAAGTAAAGCAACTAATTAGATAGTCAACACTTTACAAAGGCAAATAATGTTAAAGTAATCGTTGTGTTGATTTGAGGATTGTTACTTATTTATTCTCGAACAACTTCTGTTGATTGAACAAACGTGTATAAAGCAATGGTATCTATTATACATTATGGAGCTCGGGTTTGCGTTTCCGCTTTGTATAATGAAAATTGTGGTTATTGAGATTCTCTTGCAGCGATTTCTCACACTGATTATTCTGCCTACCACTTAATATTTTTAAAACCGCAGTCAGTTGGCAGTATGCTCGAACTCATCAAGTCCGAATATCTACTTTTAAACAGTAGTAATCATCCCATACCTTGTTGATGAATGGCATGGTGCATGAGTTATTCTTGTTTGCAGTTCGAATTACCTTTATTATCGACAAGCACACGTGAAACGAGATCATAAAATTGACGTGCTTGACTTGGATAATTTAGATGAAAGCAACTTTTTTATATTTTAATCCCCGAACATGGTTCATTGTGAAACAACAAGACATAAGAGGAAGATGAACATGCCAATTTTCTAAAAGTTAAACATCAAATCATCAAACAAGAGCTGGTTAGCCTTTCAATTAAGACAAATCTTTAGAATATGAGGTAAACGAAGAAGCGGTTAAGTAGTTTTCGGTATTGATGCAGTTTACATCAAATTTTTCTCAAAAGATAATTGTGGAGCACAATCTGAGCCTCAATGAATGAATCGGAAATCTATAAAACATTAGTGTCTCTCATTAATTCCGAAAAAATCTCATGAATTCTATAAACGAGTAAAATGGTAATAAATGAGAAATAGATACGTATTGATAAAAAAAATGTGGTGCATAAAAATGTAAAAAAAAATTCTAGATGTATGAGACGATGTTTGAGGTGGAGCAAGCCCAACGGTTGGTCTCCCTAAGATCCAATCGTTCTTCCTTCCTTCTCCAAACATAAGGCCGTAATTCTCCTTTTAAAAGGATGACAGTACATTAAAAAGTATATCTGTAAAAATATTTTTTTATTTGTGCGTACAATGTTTTTTTTCTGGGTAGCGATTGTGTAGACATTTATTTATGGGGAGCTTATGCATGCAACCCTAAAGCTAGGTATGTATGCCGTACCATACTAACCATGCCCTCATCTCACCACCACCACCAACTCATACAAAAAGAGAACGCTATGATTACACGGGTATAAAAGCAAGCAAGCCATAAAATAAAAATGTATACAGCACAATACAATAAGAAGGAAGAACCATAAAAATCGTTTTGTGTACATTCGTTCGTGCATAAGCGTTACAAAAGAAGAGGCTTCGTCCGGTTCAACCTTTTTGTCATGCGATAGAATCGAATGTTGCTCTGACCGGATGCAACACGACAGCGGCTTGGCTTGGCACTGAAAAAGAGGTTTGTTCAAAGCATTTGGTGGATAAAAAACATCTTATTAGAATCAAAACAATAAGAGAGTCTCTATAATATATATTATGATGATAACAAAGACATTTTCCAAACAAAAGTATAGCTTTGTCAGGATAAGTGGGTAAAACGAAATTCTGCTGAGATGTAAGTTTTTCCTCCAATGACCTCGGAAACTAATTTGCTCATTTATTACTTTAAAAAAATGTTTGCTAAATTTTAATACACTTTGGTTTGTAATGTCAATCAATATTATTTATGTTTATCAAGTCTATACAGCACATATCATTCCTACCGAGCTTGTGAAAAACGATTAAACTTAGTTTAAATATGATGTATTCTTTGGTTTAGAGGGTAACGAACGCTATGTGCATCCTTTTTTTGATGTACGCACAATTTAAATTTTTCAGTTGCACACAAATATTGACTTACCAAATAACCTGGTGTTCAGGGATGGTAATTTTTTTATCAAACAATCTTTTAAGCTAGGCCAAAATATAAAATAAAGCAAAATTACCAGAGGGCGACAATTTTTACCTTCTGTCGACAGCACATTTTAACAGCGTGTGTGTGATGCTATCACATTTTTAAAACAAAGAAACACTATTTAATTATACCTTGGGTATTTCATTTGATGAAAGCTCATGAGTAAACGCAATAGTACCCTATAATTACTTTAAATTAATGATGATAAAATAATAAGCATATAGTCCACCATAATTAAGCTGTTTTAGCGTAATAGCAATAATCACTCTTTTATATAAAAAAAATATCTTCCTTATTATTTTCTTCGACCACGCAATGACTGCTATTATTTAGGTTTTAAGTGCTTTTAATATGGAAAAAAGGACGCTTTATTCTTCTGTTGTGTATTATAGCATAATACACCATCAGTAAATAAAAATAAATATATGTGTATTTTAAATTCGTATAAATAAAAATAAACCAAATATTATGCAAAGAGATTGGGAAATTAAAAAATTTCATTATTCGAGGGAGCCAAAAGGGTTTCTTCATACCAAGAATACTCATACACCAAAAAAGGGAGTATTTATTAATCCATTAAGTGTGATGAACACAGTTTTTCACCTGTTTAAAGGTTTCACTTCACTTGGAACACATTACGTGATCTGAAACTGAAACGCAGTTGTGAAACGTTAATTGCCTGCACTTTGTATAGTTTGGCTGGTCGGTGGTCGGAAAACCTTAATTACAAAATCAATGCATATGTACGTGTGTGTCACGTTGTTGAATAGACAAATACGAATGTAACAAAACAGTTACACGCGTAAAATCATGCATTCATTTTTTAAGCATTTTTTAGACAAGTAGAAAAAAATATGTTATGTAATGAGGAGCATACTCTTGACTAAGGAAAGGATACAAGGAGAGAAAAGTGAAAGCGGAAAATTCATGCAGTGAAATTTCAATAAAATTGAGGCTCCTGCTGTTACAAACATCATTAAGAAAACCGCGTTACTGGCATACAACGTTGTTACAACAGGTTAATATATGGACACCACACATTATTTCGGCATGAAGTAGAATCGAATGGAAACTCCTATGAAGCAATATAGTATGAACAAAGTTATGATCTCCTAATAAATGTGTACTTCATTTCATACTTTCATCTTGTAAGTGATATCAAATCCTTTAGTCAGGATTATAAGTTGTCACGCAAATGAGTGAAATCGAGAAATACATAAAAATGTGCTTACTGAGTTGCATTAAACTGCTTGCATCATACTCTCATTTTTATATTTTCTTTGTGATATGTATGTATTCAATTTTACTTGAGTGCTTCCATTTGGAAATGACATATCTGTAGTAGCCAAGTAGCTGTGCAATACAAGTAGGGCCTAAATGTTCACTTTTTTTGTTCCCTAAATGGCCATACATATAATTTTAGTGGAAATCATTAATTTACTTTTATTATGATTAGCCTAATTTATACAGTTTGAGAGCGCAAATGAATTTTCATGAGGTACTTGCATGCGTTTTTTACATTAGACTTGATTTCATGATCGTCAAATTCCGACGATAATAGCTTTACAATTAAACCTTTCCAAAAACAAGAAAAATGCTTACTAATCACTTGTTTGTACCAATGCTGGAATGCTTGATGCTCTGCTTCTGCTCTTCTAAAATAGCAGTATGGAAGTGTACTGCAAACATTCCTTGACTTTGGAGAACATGTAATTTAACCCAATTTGTTTCCATTTGCAGCAACATACTGGATTGATTGGGGGGCCAAACTTGGTGACATGCCCTCTCTGCCACAAGCCATTCTATGGAGGCGAGGCTTTGATGGACCATATGAAACATACTCACAAAGATCCCAATGCATCTGGTGTTGCAAGTATGTTTTTAGCACTTTTTATTACGCAAATTATTATGAAAAATTGACAGTTTAAATTAAATAAATTTCTAACACATATTTATTAACCTTTTTAGCAAAACGACGAACTGCAAACCACCCTTGCCCAGTGTGCGGAAAGCACTACGTGAATGAAGGCAGCTTGCGAAAGCATCTTACATGTCATCCTGAAACAGCTCAGCTTGGATCTTCCTTGAGAATGTGGCCTTGTCCTGTTTGTCAGGCTGTTTTCACTCATGAGAACGGTAAGGATGATTAATAATGCATGAACAACCAAAATTAACAACTTTGGTTTCATTCGAATATGAACTAAGGTTTCAAATTATTTCTTTACAATTACAACAGGCTTGCTGACCCATATGGAACAAATGAGGATGGATCCTAAGCATCAGTTTGCAGCCCAATACACATTAAGTCGGGCTGCTGCCGAGAGAAGAGAACGAGAAAACATTTTAGCTGCAGCTGCAGTAGCAGCGATGGCTCAAGCTGGCGGTCACCACTTTGGTGGAAACCAACAGGTACGATTCGTTTTAATTGTAACCTTGCACTGTCTGGGATTCCAGCATAAACCGCAAAAATATTGACATTTTTATTTTCCTTTAATGTATAGAACCAAGGATTACAGCACGGTTCTCTGGGTGGTTTACTACCAATGCCACCATCTCCATCTGGATCAGAATCCTCTGGGCGTCTCAGTTCACCCCTTGACACAAATGCATCTGGTGTTTCTCATCCCAGTGTTTTGCATCACTCTCGCATGAATATGTCAAGTCCTGTGAATAACGGTCCATTGGAGTTGACCCGAGGTCACCCAAATGGAAATGATGGGCGATCTAAGGGCGATTATGATGTTGGAATGAGTGGGCACAACACATCTGGAGACAGTTCAAATAATGTCGGTGGACGTGATGATCATCACCCAAACTCTCACCATCCATCTCACTTGCCACCACCACCAGGACATCATCATCCTGGATCCCATTCTATAATTTCTGGTGAAAATGGTATGGTTCAGTCATCCAACAAGTTGCAGGATGCGATGAAAATGGCAGCTATGCTTTCACAAGGTGGTCCAAATGGACAAGCTAATCCACCAGTTAGCCAAGCATCCCAAGACCTCCGTAATTTAATTCATCATCAAAATCCTGAAATGATGTCTCCAGATGTGAGAATGCAAGCTGAAGCTTTACTTAGATCACAAGCAGAGGCGCTTCGCCTTGCAGTTGAAAACCATAATTCGTCCAATAACAACAATAACAACGCTAAAGGTAACAACAACTCTCATTCAAATCATAACGGTGGATCAAGTCCAAACTCGGCCAACAACAACAATTCTGGGCACAATGGACCAACCGGAGAAATTATTGGTAATCACATGAATGCTATGATTTCTCAACATGCGCAACCAGGACATCATCCAGCACCTGGAGCCAATCACGTTTCTAATGGACATGGAGGTCATCACCGAATTCCTGATCATCACAGGATGGACGCAGGTTTGGGTCAACCAGGTAACCTTCCACATTCCATGGCAAATCCACATCACCTTCACCATTCTCATCCGGCTCTCAACCATCATCCCCATCAGCTCAACTCCATTCTTAGCCAGCAATCAGATTTGTCTGAAGCATTGATGAGGCTTGATGCTCGGACTTTAGGATTCCCTTTGCCAGCTCATAACTCTTAAGCAAAAATTCTTAAAGATGCAACAGCTCCAGCAGCAGCAGCTCTTATGCCTAAAACTTGTTCACACAAGAAAATACTCCGCATTGACAACTTCTACGATTCGCGCACTAAATTTTTAAAACATACCATTAGAATAAAATAATCATTTAGTAAACTGCCAATTTAACTATTGCGAATATTACTGTGCATATGTACATTTATGGTGTGTGCTGTGAGTATCCTGTATACTACAAATATTTAGTACATGTATGAATACATGAAAAGCCAGATCTTTAGACAAGATTAGTGTATATTTACTGTCTACACACACCTATACGCATGATATTGTCATTCCATTTTAAGATATATAATGTATTATACGTAAAGATTTTAATTAAGTTTTGCAAACAATGAAGGACCAGAGATATTTTTAAGTAAACTACAGGCATATGAGAAAGGTAGAATCGTCCTTTTCCAAGGGAGTAGCCAAATATTTGTAGAGCTTTAGTAAAAAAGATAGATGATAGCAACATTTTAGTAATTAAGGAGTAAAATGTATGTACAATTATAGGTCGTGCTTTAAATAATGAATTGCATGAGTGACAATTTCACAAGTACCCTTTTGGCTAAGAATGTACAGTAATATCGTAAGATTTTTTTTAAAGATTAGCATTTTAAGTATAAAAGTGTATACAACTTGTTTTATTTGTACATAAAGATTCTTTCAGTAATTTGTAACTGTTGTAATTATGGCCAATACAAAATATATGATACGCATTTTTATAAAACTCAAAATAAATTATAGTACAGGTGACCAGTTATATATGTCGTTTATAATTACATGACTATCGATATTATATTTTATGTGTAAGCTGTGTGTATTTTAGCACATATAAATTAAAATCTCCTCTTCCTCAACATGAAAATGTGGATGTGTATTTTGTTCAATAATAACAATCGTAAGGATATTTTGAAAATGGGAAAGCTTATAGATAGAGAAAACTTAATTGATAAGTACATTAAAAAGAGAATTTTGTTTCATTATAAACAGCACTCTATTTAGGAGTTCAGTTTGAACTTTATGAGAGCCGAATCGTTGAGCTCGAGCTACGATTGGTGCTGTTGAATAATGGGAAGCTGATTCCAAATAGTTAACTTCGGGAAGGTACTTTGAGATATTTCAATTTGTAGTTCAACCTTTCAAACTGAACTCCTTCAAAATTAAATTCAAGTCAGAGTAGAGTCTGGTTTGACTTCTAAAAATCCTAGTTTGCCAGTTTCATTTTTACTGATTTTTATGAAAAGCCTTAAAATTACGAAAAATAATATGGGTGTGGTGTATATTGTAAAGGTAATGTATAAAGTTTTACAAATAATTTGGTTATATGTAATTTTGTAAATGAATATAATGTAATGAATATATATGAATTCAGACAACTAACATTTGAAATGATAGTTAGTAGGGAACAATTTTCCTTAGTTGTAGTGATCAAGTAATAATTGTGAAATTATTTTGTAGTGCACACAATTTCTTAAAAAGGAGTGTATTAGTTATTAATAACTAATTATACATAATTAATTAAATAATTCTTAAAATTATGCATCATAACTCATAAACACAACGCACACAAGGTTTATGCACAAGAATTAATTATTTTGCGTATGTCTAATAATGCACGTATGCATGTGTCATCAATCACTTTGGTATATGATTTCCAGTTATTAATTTCATTTGAGAAATAGAGAATTAATGCTTCTATAATTTGATAAAGAAGTAATTAAAACGGATTTTATAAAGATTATGTAGTGTTTCCGAGTGTAAGGGTTCGGTATTTCTGTCGGTTAGTTTGATCTCTAAACACTATATGTTCTGTTGGTGGTGTGTTATCGTCCCATTTATGAAGTGCACATTAAGAAAGTAGCGTTTGTTTGCTAATTGTGTAGTTAGTTTTGTAATTTTTGAAGTTCTACGTAAGAATAACACAACGCGTAAAATGCGTCTAGATTTACCCAAAAAAAATTAACCAGTGGTCAGCATAATAGTTACTTTATATAAAGAAGAAAGACGGCCTAAATATTAGGGGAGTGATATAATATTTCCGTGTGATTCTAACTTAGAATTTCTAAGTTTTGGTTAGGTCAAACTGGCAAAATGTTTGGATATGGGGAATCTAGTCTTTCGTCGTATTATTATTTAAGATAGAACAAATCACATTATGTTTTTTATTACTATATAATTCAACTTTTCTACCTATGTATACTCGCTTTTATACATGCTTTATATATTGTCTTTTCTAACTGGTATGAAATTATATTTAGCATTTCTAAAACTGCACAATACTTTCAAATTGAGATTTTATCAATGTTCAGAAAACAGAATCACGGCAATATCGCCCCGTTCTGTGCATTCTCTTATCTTACATATATATTTGAAGGCACCATTTTGATTTTGAATGAATGCGTTTGCTAAGAATAATTTTAGTCATAGTCATGATCAGTTCAGTAAACGTTTTTACCAGTAAAATACGTATAGCTAATTAGTTGAAACTTGAATGAGTTATAATTTCTTAAATAAAAATAGTTAATTTGTACACACCACAGTATCTCCAATCACCTAGTTCAGTTTGATACAAGTTAAGAAGTACCTTGAGTTTATTGAAAGGATGTGTAGAAAAGTTATAGCTATTTTAGGAAGGTTCTTCTTGCCTTGCCAAATTTTTTGGCTGGATTTAAAAGAAAATGAAAAGATTTGTTTAAAATGTTGAATGAATGTGCATGCAATCAAGTTATACATGTGACACGAGGTCAGTTTTTGTGCTTTATATGTTAGTACTAGTACGACTACACTTAGTATTTGAATTGAATTATTTAGCATTGGGTTGGTATTTGTTTTGAAACTAGTGAAAGGAGAAAGGAATCCGCGTTTGATTTATGTTCCGATTGCGCCAGTGATTTTAAGTCATTTAATGATTTCAACAAATTGGGATAATTTTTATTTAAGGCTTTTATTAAAGTAAACCCAGATTTATCACATAAAGTTATTAGTATTTTGCTTTCTACACTTGATGCAATTAACCACTTGCACTCGTTGTGAAATTGCTTTATATACAATTTATATATAAATATATTATGTAAGATTAGGAAACTTGACTTTCACTCAAGTCAAATGGATATTTTTTTTCGCATTAACTAGACATGTTAAATGCTGTACATTGTGATGTGATATTTGCTTGCTATGGTCAATACTGAAATTTGTCACAATGATATGATATGATGATATACTTTAAGATTAATACACGTACATAATTATTAGCCGTATAAATTATTAATAAGATAAACTACTTCCTGACAGAATGACAAAATGCCAAAAAAAATTGACACAGCCCTTTATAAGGTTACTGTTCTCCTTGTAGTTTTTCCAATACCCTAAACAACTTGCATATTTTCATGTAATTGTAGTTGTCTGTAAAAAAAACGAAACCTGTAAAATTTCTTAAATTTAAACTAATATTTACTTGAACTGTACCATAACCGTCGATTGGAAGAATTGAATTTCATACTATCATCCGATATTGGAATCCAAAGAGCACAATGTTTCCTATTGTAATATTTTACTTACAATTAGCTATGTATATCAAAATGTTTTTTCTGCTTTAATTTGAAAAGGGAATTGGAATTGAAGTGTGGTTTGTGGATAAATGATGTTCCTGTTCCACAGGTTCGTCAAATTTTTAATATGAAATATAAAAAAAGAAAAATTAACAATTTGTCCAAACTTGGAATTGATTCCAACACAAAAATATCTAACGTTTCTCACTATAGTTGTTCGTTAATGATTATAAAGTCAATTTTTATACAAACAATACAGATGTGGTATTAATACTAATTGGAAATTCTTACCAATTTTTGTCAGCCGTGATTGATTATTAAAAAAAAGTATGTTTCCTGATCCTAATCTCTACACAAGCTGGATAAAATGTAAAATTCTAATTCTTAAATAACTAATATATAACATAACCTAAACTTTAAAAAAATACTTAGATGTTTATAAAATTTCTGCTGTGTACTCTACTTGGTATTTATAATAAGGAATAATCTTTGTTCAAAGCTTTTGTAAAAAGCTTATAAAAATACTCGACATTTATAAATACCGACTTTTCTCCCTCTTTATTAAATGGAATGCACGGTTTAAAAAATGTAAATATATCTATTGTAAGCCTATAAGCTTTTTGATAATAATTGTGAAGTTTCCCTCTTAATTAGATTCTGACGACATTAAAATTTAAAAGAAGATATTGTGCGAGAAGTTCACTAACTTGAGAAGTAGTTTTTAAAAAGTTTAAAGTTTAAGATAAGGTGTTTAAATATATATAAATACTTCATCATTATTAGCCGTCTGAAAATTCTATAAAAAATACAGTTTAAGAATAGGAAATATATGCATATAAATAATATAAACAAATCTCTATATATTATAACTATTTGTAGAAATTGAAAATATGTGTGTGAAAATGAAGTACGAATAAAAACTTTAATACAAATCTCAAACCTTGTTTGTTGTTCTAATCATTTTATTTATGACATCTCTGCGAATTCATTCAACACTTGGCATTCAAAAAGTCAAGCATATATTATCATGTCATTGTAGTTTTTCATTAAAGACTCATTAGTCAGTATTTGACATTGGTAATGCCGGCCGAAGAAGACACTCATCATATCATGTTACTACATTAGACAATGACAATACATTGATGTTAAAAAAACGGATCCAATAACAAATTTGAAATTGGCATAAAATGAATCTTCCATCATGAACATTAACGTTCATTTAAAAACTTCACTAACGACGCTACAAATGGGTGCATGAAGATTTAAGTACGCCAACGAACAATTAGAACAAAGACATATAGACAACAGACAACCCTGCCACTTGGATCTTGGATGTTGGATCACGATCACACCACATCACGATACTCAAGTTTTACCATCGCTGACTGTGGGCTTCGTAAGACCAGCGGGCACAGAACAATCTATTGGTAAATTGGTAAACAAACTCACATTTACTTCAGCCAAGCCAAAGTCATATGTGCCGGATTCTTCATAATATCAAATTAATCATTATCTTTCATTTTTGGCTATCCCCCGACCCCCGATGGTCGTTACTTAACAAAATAACCATAATTTGAAGTATAATGTTGCATAGACCATTCTCAAGAATTAAAGTGTTCATAAATATTCAGTAAAATGCTTCTCCAATAAACTTTGGTGACGACTAGTGAATTTTATTAAAGGCACTGAACGCAACTGTAGTGTTCACTTGTTGTGATTAGTCATCAAGTCAAGTTTTTAAAATGCTAACTGGAAAAACATGTAAAATACTACTTTTTCTACTACACAATTAATTATTTAGAAGAATAGCAACATGCACATGACTTGTAACAATTTGAATTCATATTCACAAATGATGTGATAATTGATGAATGAATTTCTTTTTGCTTTTTTGTAGTCTCACTCACGCCAATCTGGCGTTCAGGAACTCCCCTCCTGAGTAATCATTCAGAATGTATGTTATACGCTCAGACAAGAGGCCTTAAAAAGCTTTTGCTTTCCCCGACCTATGATGGTAATTAAGCTAAACTTAACTTATAATATTTATATGTTATGCATTTTGGATCAAAGCTGTTATTTTTATATCATTGAACTCTACTTTTTATGTTCTTCTCTAATGCACAGGCGTCCAATTTCCCGAGCGAAACAAGCTCAGATTTATGGAAAAGGTCCCTACATATCCTGCTGGACTTCGTCCCCCCAAAATGCAGAAAAATTTACGATTCATGAGAGGCCCTGAAGAAATTCATACAGACTTCGTTTATAAACAGTATGGGATAATTGTGAGTAATAAAATAAGAAATAATTGTCAATTAACTTTTACAAGAGACGTTCTTGAACAATCTTGTTGATAGTTAGAAAAAGCTTTGTTAATTATGTGAATGCAGTGCAGTAATGAACATGATTGACTTTTTTTTATGTTATCTTGCAGGCACAACAACCCGGAAGATTGCGTCATGGTCATTATGAAATGATGCGTCTTACAATTGGTCGCAAAATGGATGCGAGTAAAATGTTTGCTATTTGGAGAATAGATCCACCCTGGCAGCCAGTAACCAAAAAGGTTAAAAATTATATAATGTATACATATATAAATCACTGCATAATTTAACAATCGTGGTCAATGGTTTATTCAAGGTCTGTTTTTTAAAATGAAATAGGGACAAGGAAAACGAATGGGTGGAGGGAAAGGTGCCATTGATCATTACCTCACTCCAATAAAACACGGCCGTGTAATTGTGGAAATGGGTGGTCATTGCGAGTTTAAGGAAGTTGAGCCTATACTTAAGGAGGTTATCGGGAAACTCCCCTTCAAAGCCATTGGCGTTAGTCAAGAAATGTTAGATGAACAAAGACAAAGAGAAAAAGAACTTGCAGCTTCAAATATTAATCCTTACACATTTGAATATGTTGTGAAAAACAACATGGGTAAAAGTCACTTGTGGGTCTCCCCAAATGATAGAACTTATTTTGGAAAGCATATTTAAGTGAGTAGTTGTTGTATTTGGGGAATATGATAATTAGTCAGTTACTTCGTTAATAAAAACGTAAAAACTTTGTTATAAGCTTATATCGTGTTTGTAGTTCATCATTCATTCATTAAACTTAATTAACTATTCCTATTAATCACCACATATTATATCATCATCATTATCTCCTTGAACGCCTACAACCTAATAAACCTGACAACAGGATATAGGGAACTTGCGACTAATTCATTTTAAAAACCAGTTAAAATAGTGGTTTTCACGAGAAATATATTTTAAATTTTTGCTTGAATGCCGCTGTGATACTTATTGTTGAAAAAGCTGGAACTTTGAATCGCTTTGGCGCTTAAATGGGTGAACTTGTTGACCTGAAATTTTGTAGGATAATATAGTTTGCGTAAATAAGTTTATTTATGCAATAAT
This sequence comes from Entomobrya nicoleti, assembly GCA_034695465.1. Taxonomy (NCBI): domain Eukaryota; kingdom Metazoa; phylum Arthropoda; class Collembola; order Entomobryomorpha; family Entomobryidae; genus Entomobrya; species Entomobrya nicoleti. The sequence continues at coordinate 44,841 of JAQFZG010000164.1, forward strand.
ATTGCATAGTTTCTTTTTCGAAATTTTGAAAAGAATAATCCGGGTCATGCAAGGTCAAGTTTTTTGACCTCAAAAAATATTTTTTATAATTGTCCTTGTTAGTAATGTGTTCTTACCAAGTTTCA
>JAQFZG010000165.1:0-44787 GCA_034695465.1 Entomobrya nicoleti
ATTATTTTGAAGGAGGATTTTTTATGCTATTGTGGATGGTCAAAATGCCAAAAAAGGGTGCAAAAGAATCGTATGCCATTATTTAAGGGAAAATGAAGGTTAATGATGATGGCATTTTTGCTAATACAAAATACACAGAGTTTTTCATGAATATCTAATTCTCTTGTTCTTGCTACCAAGCCCGAACGAAATGTCTTTTTGCGCTACATTAGTTGCATTAATATTTTTTTACAATTAAGGTAACTAACCAAACCGGTAGCAAACTCTTCAAATATCCAACAGTTTTAGACCTTGGTCTATATATATTATACCTTGGTCTTGGTCTAGTTGTTGAATAATTGCGGCCATTTTAAACCACAAATAATATTTTTATTGTCAAAATACGCAAAAACGAGTAAGCCGAAGTGAGCAGTTAATTTGTTGCGGTATTTTGTACCAAACCACACAAATATTTCTAGTTTTGAACAACAAAAAATCGCAAAAATTGGTGAACCAAAAAAGATTCAACTGATTTTTCAACCAAGTTTTAACCAAATTCGAACAATTCGAAAAATTAATAAACTTATTCAACCAACCAATTGGTTTGACCAGCATTTAACAAAAGTTAAGGCGTTTTCATTTTAAATACGCTTGCGGTTTGAATATTGCGCCTACTTTTAACCAAACCACAAAATATTTTTGGTTGTTGTGCCGAAACACGCAAAAAGGAGTAAGCCGAAGTCAATAGTTAAATAATTGCGCTAATTTGTACCGAACCACACAAATACGTGTAGTTTTGAACAAGAAAAAATCGCGAAAATTGGTGAACCAAAATAAAATTTCAACTGATTTTTCAACCGAGTTTTAAATAAATTTTTTATTGTTAAAATTTTATAAGGAATAAACGACGTTTGAGGACATGATTTTAAAACATTAACTTTTAATGCCGACGTTTCGGTTTCATTCAGTAAACCATCTTTAAGGCATCATCAATTGTTAAAATTTTACAATTAATAAAACCTGCCATATGGTTTGCCAAACATGTATCAATAGTTAGTTCAAAAAATTAAATTTATCCATTTTGCTCATTTTTTCCTCTGCGCAACCATGCAATTGGCAAATCAAACTAATGTGTGAAATAGAAGTAATTTGAAATTTCCTAATTTTTCCGACAATTAATTTTTGATTTCAAACATTTCCGCCAAAGTTTTGGAATTATATACTTTTTATTAATAAAATATGGCATTTGAAAATATTTTTAAATAGTATTTTTAGATGATATTTTAATATGTAGTAATGTGTTGGCATTATGTATAGCCGTGAATTCTATATCGTTGCCTTGCACACATTGCATCTTTAAAAGTACAAAAATCTATAAGCAATATAATGCAAATACTTAATATAAACTACATAAATACTAATTACTCTATTTAACTGCTAAGCATAATATACATCTTTGATTCATCTAAGAGCTGTTAATTGAACTAAACTTGGTTGCCACGTGTTTCAACTAAAAGTAGGAAACATTGATTAGCTTTTTTAGCAGTGTTGCTCATGAAAGCAATTATTTTAATAACCTATATTTTCAGAATATTTCACCACGTGTTTAGTAACCTATTTAATGTTTAGCTAAATGCTTTCACGTGCCATCAAAACAATTTGCTTACATCGACTTCGTAGTCACGTCCTATGCATACGTAACCCTTAGTAGTAACCCATAATAATCCGCCTATCAGTAAAGCTTCGCATGTGAATTGTAAACGGTGTTTTGACCCAGTATAATTTTAAGCAAAATCATGTGCATTTCTTAGACAAGTTTTTTCGAGGGTAAAGCAAAATCTTGTTTACAAAACGTTCCAAGGTTTTTTAAGTATACAGGAAAACAATGAAGTTTTGTTAGTGCACTTGCAACGCAACTATTATCAAATGTGGTTTTAGAAAGATGGATCGATTACCCTGAATAATGTACATATCCATCGTTCTTTGCGGAAGTAAAAAAGCAACTGTGCAATTGTAATTATTTTAACAGCTTTTAATTTTTCTAGTTATAAAACAAAAGGCTAGATCGCGCAGATAAATTAAATTGTAAAACAAAAATTATACAAACAACCCTTTAAATGCATTTGGACTTCAACGGCAGTATAATAGTTCACAACTAACGACTAAACTTTCAGGTCATTATTTGTAATCCGTCTCCAATTCAAAATGGCAAAATTTCTCTTCACATTACTTCCCCTAACAATATTCCTTTTTCACTATTCAATCTGCAGTGAAATTTTTCACAACACTTTTAAAGGCAATATCATAAGTGGTGAAATTGCCCAGAAACTTTTCAACCCCGAAAAATTTCTTGTACAATTTCACACGATTTCTTTAAGTACAGTTTTCTCATCAAAAAATCAATTAAGTACCGAAAAATTATCTCTTGCAGACTTACACTTGCTTATAAATCAAAATCATGAAACACACTCTAACAACACTTGCGAAGTACCCTCCTGCACTGAAAACACAGCTATAATGAAATTTATTCAACCAATAACAATCGTACTAACTCCGTTGCTGCAGAATCCTACCAATAGGATAACATTTGCCACTACCTCAATGTATCCAACTACAATTTTGATGTTCATATCATTTGCGTCCAGTGAAATAAAGAATACAATGGATATATTTGCAAGTGAAAAACCTTGGCTTAGGATTCTCCGTTCTCTATCCATAAAAATAATTTTATTGATTTCGAATTCCACCAGCATTGTTCTATCAAAGAATTTGTTATGCAACAACTGCAATAAAAAGCTTCAAACACTAAAATTAAATGATTTAGTTGCTATTTTGCAAGATCCTATTTTATTTTCCAAAAATCACTTCAGAAGTGGGAATGGAAAGAAAAGTGTGGCAATATTGAATCCCAGATCAACAGGTTATTTTAACAAAATGTTAGTACCCAATCGTCAAGTATGTAACCAACTTATCGGTACAAAAATTGTTCGGTTGGTAAATTTCTGCAACTCGATTATAATGATACCACTGTCATTGGGATCTCATCATAATATATCGTTTCAAATATTTCATTTGATTAAAGAGTCGAACGAAGCTAAGAAAGCCCTAAATAGTTCAGATGACGTGATTGAAGGTCCATATAGCTTTTTGAAACCTGATAAATTATTTTGGAAATATTTTGGGCTTGCTTATCATGATACCTTTCGAATAAAACTGTTATATTGTTCTGCAAAAAAAGAAATAGGTTCCAAAATATACACGGGGACTGAAAAGACGAACACAATTTGGCTAAGCTCTTTCACCTTGGAAGTTTGGATTGTATTATTAGGAGTACTCGTATTGGTTCCGTATTTTGTCTCACACGGACTTGGTTTAAAACAATATTTTATTAATGTTGTCGAAACAATGGCCATGATTATAACGCAACCTATCAAAATTCAACCCGGGTTCCGAAAAAGCGTATGCATTTGTCTGACAATTGGTAGCATTTTCTTGAGCATGCTCTACCAAAATAGTTTAACAAGTTTGGTAACTGTGCCTCAAATGATGAAAACGTTAAATAATTTACATGAAGTTATCGAGTCAGGATTTAAACTCCTTTGGTCGCATGACAGTCATTCATTTCCACCTGAGAAATTATTTTTAGGAGATTTTCAACGGTATGACATAGCCCACAAAATTAATGGATCTTTTGAAAATATTTCTGTTTCTATTGCAAAGTTTTTGCTGACAAATGAAAATTTAGAAAAACATGCTATTTTGATCAGAGAAACCACAGTAAGGCTTGACGTAGTTTCTATTGAAAGGCTAATCAAAAAATTAAATAAAACTGCGAAATGTCATTCAGTACCTGAGGGTTTAAATCCAAGATCATTTTATTGGCACATTTCTGCCGTTAGTCGTCCCTGGTTAGTTTTATCCATACAATGTATTAAGCAAGCAGGTTTAGATGCAAAATGGGATGAATGGGCTCTCAGAGCTAGTTATTTGTTACAAAAAGTGTCGCCAATAGAAATACGAGGAGTACGAGATCCGGATATAATAAAGTCTGCAAAACTTACCGATATATTTTTAGTTGGAATCCTTTTTGAGGTTTTTGGACTTTTGTTATTGTTTTGTGAATTGGGGACTTTTTACTACACACATTTTCTGAAGAGGTGGAAATTATTTGTAGGCTTTGTCTTGAAATGTGTAATTTTTCTGGTGGGACGGTTTTTGCAGGCAAAATATTTTCGGCGTCTTTCTTGAACATGCAAGGACTTGAACTACATGTCACTTAATATTAAGAATATCAAGACAGTTCTAAATCGTCATGTCCCAAGACCCAATTATATTAATGTAACGGAATCTACGTGTACCATTAAAAGTATTTTTTGTATTTTTTCTACACAAGTTTATGACGCGAATAAAGCAAAAAATCTAAGTAGTATAAAACCCATTATTACACTTTTTTAAAGTTTGGGTTATATAATTATTAGTCCCACGAAATAAAATTTGTAGGATTACAGGTAGTTGTAATTGTAGCGTTTGAAACAATTTTGGAACTAAAATCCAAAAACGTTGCTGTAATACGTTGTATTTAATATCACGATCAAACAATAGGTATTTATAAGTATCACCGAAGAAAAACCATGATGTTATAACTGATAACTTAAAACCTTTACTAGAGAGACATACATTTATATACAAATTTTGAGACAAATAAATGCCTGAACAAATTCCGACTTGATGTTGCGCGGTTTTTGCAGTAATTTTTAGCAAACCACATAAATATTTCTACAACAACTTGTAAACCTCATTTTTAACTAAATTTCGACCGTAACAAGTAGTGTAAAATATTTACTTTTAAGAAAACCCAACCAAATGGTTTTCTAAGCATGCACCAAAAGCTGAAGGCGTTTTCATGCTAATTACGCTAGTTTTTAAAACATTGGAGCTACCTTGAAACAAAATACAAAATATTTTTACTTATGCAATCAGTATATGTAAAAAAAATAGTAGCCAGATCTAAAACGTATTGCACTCATTGGCTTATCTATATTGTTTATTAATCTGCTTACTCATTTAATTCACCTTCAGCTACTTCAAATACTTCAAATCCTTGACTTATTCCTTATCAAATTTAACAAATCAGACTTACGTGATCAGTAATTTTATAATCTGAACGATCATTTGGTAATTTTTTTTTTGAAAAAGGCAATATTCGCATTGTTTTATGCTCAACTGTTAACTACTAATAGCTGCATGATTTTTTGTTTGGAATGTTTTGCTTTGGCGTTTGTTTAATTGGTGTATCAAGTTAGGATCATGAAGCTATAATGGACTTTCATCCCTTTCATATTCCGGTAGTCAGTCACACTTTGGTCAAGTGACGAAATTTAGTCAACGACAGTTTCGTAGGCAATATCTCGAAAATCATTCAGTTATAGTCCAACCATGCTACCTTTAAGTAACCGTTTAATAAATACTAACCGCATTTTTATAGCTAATTTTTAATAATTGGTTTGTTATATTTATGTCAAAACTAAATAAAATTAAATAAACTTGGTTGGTAATTGCTATATCTAAAATAAGAAACATGAGTATGCTTCAATAGCAGCGCTGTTTTCGATAATAATTATGATAATAACGTAAATTTTCAGGACACTTCTGCACATGTTTAGCTAAATACTTTCTTAAGACATAAAATAATTTGTTGACGTCTACATTGTAGTCATATTCATAAAATCATAACCCTTAAATCAAATACTTCTTCATATGAAACTGTCCATCATTGAAACTTAAATAATATGTAATTGGCATAAGGAAACGTCTGTGCGTCCAGACGTAGTATTAGGTTACCTGAACTCACGACTAGTCTTCATAAACACTCCATTTTCTTTAGTTTTATACACGATTAAATACTGAGTTGCTACTTTATAATTTGTATGCTGAAGTTTTATGCAAATTAATGAATTACACAATACTGAAAAAGTATGAAACAATAATTTTTTGGCAAATTGTATGTATGTGTCTCCTAAGCAAGCAAAATTTGATACTCAAATCGGGTGTAACAAATTCTTGAGTCTTGTTTACAAAACAATTTATGTTTTTAATTATACAGGAAAACACTTACATCAGCTTTATCTATGCATTTGGAAAGCCCATTATCACTAGTGCAGTGTTTAAGAAATATTTGATCGATAAGACTGAAAAAGGTACCGGTAAATAAATATTTGCGGAAGTAGAAGAGCAACTTTGTAGTTCGGATTCTGCCCAACTGCTTCAATATTTCAAAAGTGAAATACAAGTTAGGAAATAAAAAGTCAGTTCTCTTTTTCTCGTCTACAAATCTATTTGTGACAAGCAAAATGTATCGTTAACGCTTTAAATTCATTAGAGTAAAAGTGGAAATATATATGTTCGAAATTATTTCAAAGTAATCTTAAAAATCTCTTTAATTCGAAATGGCTAAAACATATTTGAAATTATTTTATATAACATTATTCTTTTTGCACTACTGATTCTGCCGTGAAAAATATTTTTTCCAGGTGCATTTAATCGTACATTCGTTTCGAAAGATTTAAATTTAATTTATTACACTTCGTCGTTACATCATAATACAATTCTTGAAGTTTGGTCGAATCAAAGCAAAACTTCAAAACAGTAATAATCCCTTGTGTAAAAGAAGGCATCCTACAAAATCGAATTCTTACCTAACGATAACGTTAGTGGCTATTAACTAGTCTGATAGCACTAATGCTTGTTCTCGCGTTTTGACTTTTCAGCTGCATTGGAACTTTTTGATATAGTTATTCAAGTATTGTCACATTGTCGTCGGAACAACATCCCAAGCATTTTTTGTGAACGTGGGTTAGTGTTTAAGTCTACACAAGTATACTTTTTACGTACGTTATTCAACTTTCATATCTACATACTTCAAAACTTAGTTTTCCTAAACACAAATTCAATCATAACTTACATAAGATTCATAATTTCTGGTTTTAGAGGTTAACAGGTACACAGTAAGAGCATTCGTTTACATTTGTGTTGTAATGTGGTAGTAGCGGAAGCATATTTGGTCGTCGATTTAGCGATTAAATCATGATGTAATCCTTTCTGTCATATTTACGTTGTGCAATACAAGCATTTAAAAAGCAAGCCATCTATTTACTACTTTTAAGTATAGTGGACATAAAGCAACGTACAAAAACAGACAAAAGTTTTATCATCAGTTCGTATCTATAAGTGAGTAGTTATTAAAAAAAGTTTACCGACAAATTTACACTTTGCCATTTCCTTAAGCTAACTTAATGGTAAATATGGTTGTGTTTGAAAAAGCCTGATTAAAACAAAGTTTCTGAACCTAATTTGGAATTTTTCGAAAACAACAAGTTTTTTCATTGCAACCATATAGGATTTTTGCTGTTATTCGTCAGAGTTTTTGAATGGGAATAACATACAGCGTTTGATTGTATCTACAAAAATTTCCAGTTCGATTCCATTTTTTGCTCTCAAATATCGTACATTATTGGTTGTTTAAAATTAATTTTCACAAGCATTTAGTCTTGACGACGAAAACGTGTGTTTAATTTTTACCATGACTATCTTGTTTGTCCAAATTTTAGGTTTAATCACACTAATTGTACATTTTTCATTTTCCACTGAAATCCTTAACAAAAATTTAAGAGCGAATATTATAAGCGGCCAACTTGCCCAAAAACTTTTCAATCCCGAAAAGTATCTCGTACAGTTTCATATGATTCCTTTCAACGAAGTATTTCAATCAGATAAACAATTATTTATTGAAAAATTATCCCTTTCACAATTAATTTTGCTTATTGTTCAAAAACCTTTTAATAACTCAAATCCAACTTGTCAAATGCCCTTTTGTAATGGCATTACATTTTTAACGAAACATTATCAACCTGTTACCATTATCCTGACTCCACTTCTACAGAATAGTTTAACCTTTGGTGCTATTTCAATGTATCCCCCCATAATTTTCATGTTCATTTCGTTCGAGTTGCATAATAGCACTACCGTCTTAAAAGTGTTTACAAGTAGAGCGCCTTGGCTTAGAGTTCTCCATTCCCCATCTCTTAAAATAATTTTATTTGTTTCTAACGGAACAAATAATATTCAATCCAAAAATCTGTTGTGCAATGGATATATCAATGCAAACATTCAAATGCTAAAGTTAACAGAAATGGATTTCATAACCATATTGCACGATCCTAAGGTATTTTATAAATCTCACTTTTGGAACGGTCAAGGAAGAAAAATTGTTGCAAAACTGAACCCTAAAACAGTTGGATATTTTAATAAAACAGTGATAAGTAACCGCCTCTCATGCCAAAAATTTGTCAACGGGAGAATTGCAAAGTTGGCTTTATTTTGCAATTCCGTTATAATGATCCCTTTATCACTAGGTTACTATCATAACATGTCATTTGAATTGTATCATATGACAAAAGAGCCTAGGGAATCTTGGGAAGCTCTACAAACCACATCTGAAATATTTGAAGGACCATACAGCTTTTTGAATACAGATGAATTATTTTGGATACTATTTGGTCTCGCTTATCACGATACCACTCAGCTTAAGCTAATATATTGTTCTGATAAAAACCAACATGGTTTAAATAAATGTTCGGAATTTAATAATGCCAAAGAGCTTTGGATTAATTCATTTAAGTTTGAAGTATGGATAATTTTACTTGTATTTCTGGTAGTGGTTCCATGCCTATTGTGCAATGGAATGGGTTTAAATCAATATTTAAATGAGGTTATTAAATTAGCGGCTATATTTATATTACAGCCTGTAATAATTCGCCAAGGGTTTCGACAAAGCGTACTGGTTTGTGTGATATTTAGTGGCATTTACCTGAGTTTACTGTATCAAAATAGTTTAACGAGTTTTGTAGCAGTGCCTCGTACTCAGGCAACTTTACAAAGTTTACAGGAAATTATTGAATTGGGATATAAGCTAATTTGGAAATTTGACGGACTATCAGCTCCAGCCGAACAACGATTTTTTGCAGATTTTCAACAAAATAATATATCTCACAAAATTAATGAAAGTTTTCACCTTACTTCAGTTTCACCTTTTCACTTTTTGGCGACTGATAAGAACTTTAAAAAGTTTGCTATCTTAGTAAAAGAAGATAAGATGAGAAGGGATTTAAGCCTTACTGAGAACTTGATAAAAGAAAGATCAAAGGGAAAACAGGCAGTGAAATGTCATGGTGTACATAATGGACTCAATCCAAGATCATTTTACTGGTTTATTTCAACTCTCAATAGTCCCTGGCTATATTTATCCACAGAAAGAATTAAACAGGCAGGGTTAAATGCTAAATGGGATATGTGGTCTTTATGGGCTAGTCATGTGCTACACAGAATTCCACCTATTGAAGTTCGTACATCACCAAAAACTGATTTAATAAACATTTCAAAACTTGGTAGTGTAATTTTGTTCGGAATAATATTAGATGGATTGGCACTATTTATTTTATTTTGTGAATGGCTTTATATTCCTGACAAAAGTTTTTCTGACATGTGTAAAAAGTGTCTTTGTTTGTTTTGGTGTGCGTTGATTTTAGGGCTAAAACATTTAATAAACTTAGTCGTGTTATATTTCATAAATTTAAAGCGGTTATATGATTGTTTCATGGTGGTAATTTTAGGTAATATATGCAGGAAAACTTTTAAATTTCCCATAAAAATATAGATGGTTACTTTCGTACGAAAAATTGATAGTGTAAGAATAGTGCAAAATGTATAATAGAATTGCAAGTTATATTAAAGAAGCCACTTATTAGTTAGTTTTCAACTTATTATGTTAGCCATTAGACATAAAACTACAACCAAACAAACTAAAAGTGGTCCGATTCAATTTTTTATAAAGACCAAATTTGAAATAAAAATATATCTTCAAAGAAACAAAATTTTACTCAGAAAAAACAATTATAAAAATAATTGCTTACATTTGCTAAGTTTGAATTGCTTTAGCATATCCATTTATAATTTTTTAGCTAATTCTAACATACAAACCAAGTGGTACATAATTAGCGATAACTTGAGTGTAGATAAAAATTGTAATGATGTGTTAAGATGTCAAATAAGCCAGTAGATAAGAAGAAACCCATTACATAACACGTGCACAGTATTTCTTTTTCTTCAATATTGTAAGAGAAAAAAACGAAATAATTTGCAAGCCTAGCCAAAAGTTGTGGGAGGGATGACTTTTTTGAACTCGCCCAAAATACTTTTTGAAATTTTTTTGCAAACTTAAAAACTTCAGCTTCGCTATACTTTAGTTTGGCTGGTATACATTAAAAGTTGTGGCTTTTTAGGGCAAATTACTTTGTTTTTTAATCGCCCATTGCGCAACGATGCTAAATCTTTATCTAAATATTGTTATATGTCGACTACTCCCAGACAAATTACGGAGGTGGAGGTAAATAAAACTGGAACACGTTTTCAATAATAAGTGTAAAAAGTACTTAAGGTACAATTTTGTGTAAATTACAAAGTAGAAGAAGCCCACGGCCCAACATTAGTTTTGTAGAATTTGATAGATATGCCTATTGTGTCGATCGAAATACTAGATTGTATGAAAGCGAGAAATTGAGCTGCTCATTCAAATCCATACGTAAAAAAATCTATTTTTTTTGTGCCTAACATTTTCTTAACCGTTCATCCTAGTGACATTACTTTCTGCTCATATTTTCCAAAAAGTAACTTGAGCTGTAAATATATATAAAATTTACTTTGGCGACCATTAACTTACATCTAATGTTTTTGTCCACTTTCTTCATCATATATTTAATAAACTGTGTATGTTGCAGTGAACGTTTGCACACAAGTATAAAGAGCAACGTCTTAGGTAACAAATTTGCAGGGGAGTTATTAAACCCCGAAAAATATTTTGTTCAGTTTCACTTTGTTCCATTCGACAAAATTCTATCTCAAGTACTTACAGATAAGCCATCGCTATCGGAATTGATGTTGCTAATTATTCAAAAAAACGATACAAAATACACTTGCGAATCAACTTCTTGTCCTCAATTTAGTGATGTAATGAAACATCATCATCCCGTTACCATTATATTCACTTGGCTACTATGGAAACCGACTGATGTTTTACCTTTTGGTATTAGCTCAATGTATCAAAGTACTATTCTCATTTTTATTTCATTTGTTAAGCCAGAAATTACAAATATAATGAAAGTACTATCTACTGGAACATCTTGGATTAGAGTGTTACATTCCCCAGCAATGAAACTTATTTTATATATTTCCAATCTGCATGGTGAAGTCTCTTCATTTAATTTTCTATGCAACGGTTATTGTAACAGAAATTTGCAGATAGTACCGTTAAAGGATAAAGATGTCTTGCCATTACTTCAAAATCTGGGCTTCTTTCATCACAACAATTTTTATAATGGACATGGGGTAAAATTTGTTGCAAAACTTGGCCCAAAATCTGAAGATTATTTCAACAAAAGACGTTTTCCTAACCGACACTCTTGCAAACGATATGTAAACGTAAAATTTGCGGTTCTTGCACGTTTATGACTCAGTTATAATGATCCCTTTGTCATTAGGTTCAGTCCACAATATATCAATTCAAATTTTCCATCTCATGAAAGAGTCGAAAGAGGCTGAATTTGCGCTTAAGAATTCAGGTGGACTTATTGAAGGCACATTCACCTTTATAAGACCTTGGAGATTTTTTTGGATGTACTTTGGCCTTTCTCATCATGAAATTACTGACCTTAAACTATTTTACTGTTCTAAAATCCATCAAAATGGATCATCAATAAACTTGGGAAATCCAAAAGCAGACATGTTATGGTTAAAAGCCTTCAACTTAAAAACTTGGACAATTCTTTTAGGATTCATGTTTGCAATGGCATTCCTTTCGTCGTTCCGACTGGCTTTAATCCAATATATTAACGAAGTAATCAAAATATTTGCCATGGTGATAACCCAACCTGTAAAACTGCGACATGACCACCGGAAAAATATTTGCATTTATGTAGTTTTCAGTGGTATTATTTTAAGCATATTATATCAGAATAGTTTAACCAGTCTAGTAACTGTGCCTTATCAGCAAAAAACGTGGAATAGCTTAAGTGAGCTCATCGAATCTGGTTATCAAGTTCTTTGGAATTATAACCACCATTTGATTCCACCTGAAACACAATATCTTGTGGATTTTCAAATGCATGAAATAGCGCACAAGATAAATCAAAGTTTTAAAGCTATTTCGTTACCACCTGTTGATTTCTTGACACGTTCGAGAAACTTTGAAAGGTATGCTGTTATGACAAGTGGTACTAATAGTCAACGAGATATTGAGTATACTGAGAAGTTAATACATTTGTCATCAAAAAGAAAAATCACAGCAAAATGTCACACTGTAAATGAGGGATTTCATCCTAGATCGTATTACTGGCATATTTCTGCTAATAATCGTCCGTGGTTATTTCAGTCTTTGCAACGAATTAAGCAAGCAGGCTTAGATGTTAAATGGGATGCGTGGGCGTATTCGGCCAGTGATTTGTATCTGAAAATTTATTCAGGTAAATTACGCGTTATACCGGAACCTGATATCATTAACATTTCCCAACTTTCTGATATATTTTTCCTCGGATTCGTTCTAAATGCAATGGGCTCCTTAATATTTTTTATTGAATGGCTTTCTATTAAGGATTTAAATTGTTTAAGAAATTGGAAGGTTGGATTCAAATTTATACGTCGTAAATATAGTTAAGAACTGGGTTTTTTAAAGGCGTGTCTGTATATTAGATTAATAAGAAACTCTGGTATTCATTAGGCTTGCCTAATGTTACAAATATTAACCAAAAATCACGGTACCTATGTCGTAGTTAAGCATTTCATCGTTAAATTATGGCTATCGTATACTCTAAATTGTGTGTTTCGTACATTGTGAGTAACATTTGTTGTTTACTTAACATACAAAGATGTTTATAGTACTTTGAAGTACGATTAATATAATAATCTAGCTATAACCAGATTGTGATTTCAAAAATGATAATGAAAAGTATATTCTTTTTGTGCTTCAAATTGTTTCATTTCATTGCACTTTTTATGGATTTTAGATAAAATTGAAACATCGAGCGAATTAAGTATTACTCTTCTTTTAAACACTCGCCAAATGTATGCAAACATTCTTTAAATTTAAAAAAAACCTTACCTTTTTACGATAAATGCATTAAAATGTTGGTCACACTTATCAGAAATGATATGCAGTTTATGTTTAGTTGCAGATCGGCTTTTTATTTTGGCTACTGACACTAAATAGATAATAAAAATTTTAAAACAAAAAATTAAGGGGAAAAACGTTTTCTAACTAATAGAAAAAAACTTTTCTACCCTTTTTTCCGTTAGAATTTTGAAAAGTAAAGACATCGCTCTGAAAGAAGTTTAATACGATAGCGAGGAATTCGATTTTTTTCAATTATGTACATCAAAATTTCAATATTACATGCATCCATTCTTTTGAAGATCTCACTTTCTCATTTAGATGACTTAAAATACATTTCTGGAAATTCTGAAGGAAAACAGCATGGAAAAGAAGTCGTTTTAGAGCGTAGAGAAATGTTACGCAATTATTTAATAAGTGTCACCCATAACTAAATTCAAGTCACATTACAGAAAATCGTGACATAAGAGGAATATTTTACAAAAAAATCCAATCATTATAAGTAGTCGGTTATTTATGTAGCATATTTTTATATAAAGCATAAAGAACACAGCAACAGGACAATAGTAAAAGAGATTAGCATAGTAGAAAGCATAGTGACATTGACTAATGGTATTAAAAGAAATTTCAATTCATGGAATCCCAAAAAAACAATAGGTAATTCATGATTTACTTGTAACATTTCGTTATGATTTGAATCCATATAACAATAGGCATTTAAAATATAAATGGGATTTCTTCTTGGAATGAATCAAATATATTGATTAGTTGGGATTTTGTATCGAGTAAAGGGTATAAATAGTGTTAAATTTGCTCTTCTTTCTTCAGTTTCAAGACAAATACGATAAATACAAATGGAAAATTAAGGACTGAAGGGCAAATCATGATTTTGAATTATGGCGTCGTTACAGACTTAAATTTTTTTCATCCAAACCTCCAGAGGATTTGTTTCAGTTTCATGAAATTTTGGGAAATTAAACAAGGAATAAATAAAAAAAAGATATGGTTTAATAGACATGCACCCAATATGAAATCTAAACTCATTGATTGATATGGTTAAATGATTATACCCAAACAATTTAAATCTCACAGTTTTGTGTTCATGTGATAACTTTACATTGACAGTTGTTCTAAAAATAGTTTTAGGAAGCTTCGATCACTCAAACAAGGAAGCAAAACTCACCACATTTGCATCTGATTAAACCATAAAATCGTCGGACCAAATCACGGTTAAACTTATAGATTATTCAAAAGATATATCGCGGTAAAATTACATAGGTTTTATTTTTTAAAGATATTGTATAGCAAAATGTTTATCGTAATATCGGTCAAATTATCCGTCTAGGCTCAATAAAGTTGTTGTTATGAATATTTGGGTATTGTGTCTATGAACGTAAAACTTTGTTTCAATTATAATAAATGTGTGTTGGCGTTTTACATACCCCATACCCGACTATTGATGTAAATCCTAGTAACTAATACGTTTTATTAAATAGATGGTAAGTATAAGAACTTTTTAAGCAATGTAATGTGCGCCAGAATAATTATATAATTTAGCGTCTTCTATTAGTAAGTGCGATTTATTTGTGTTTTTGTTTAATTTAAAACAATTATAAAGATAACTTGGTTGATGTTCATTGCTAGTTAGCACTAAAAACAGGAAATATCAATGTTATTCATTGGTTGTTTATTAAAATAATTTTTTAATCGTGTACATTTTCAGACATACTGTCGCACGTGGTTAGTAACCTATTTCCATTTTTTAATGAAAGCTTTTCAGGAATCATCAAAACAATTTGATTTGTCAACGTTCTGGTTGTAAGCATAAAAATCTATTTCAGCAAATAATAATCTGAAGGTCTTTAAAAGTTAGTAGATAACTAGGAAATGTTGTTGTGTCCCACGGTAATTTCTAACTACGTGAAGTTAGGGCTAGTTTTGCATTAACTCTTATCGTTTCTTAAATTTTATGGCTAAATATATACTGAGGTCGCTTCTTTATAATTGGTATTCTCAAGATTGTAACCAAATTATTGTTTTGTGTTATTTTAAAAACAAAAATGTGGCAAACTAATGAGTAGTTGTAAAAGTTGGATGCATGTATGTATCAGACACTTAACTTGTGATAAAATTTATAGGATAAAGCCAAATTTTGTTTTGACAATCAAAATCACGTATTTTTATTGTTCAAGTATTCATATGGCAAATTTTGTATGTATTTGCAAATTCAGTCACAACAAGTGCTACATTTTACAAAACCTCTGAACCCACTAATCTATCAAATATCTCGAAAATTGAAAGGAAACTTTTTAAATGATGTTTTGCAGAACATTTTTAAATTTTCAACATCAAAAAATAAAATTTGTAAACTTGTTTAAGGTACAATAAATGTGTCAGCAATTCATTGAGTGCAATTGAATTGAAAGTACTATAGTTTATAACTTTTAAATCCACTAACGTTTCTGTAGAATTAAAACATGTTATTCACCCTGACAAAATTGTGTTTTACATTGCTTCTCGTAGCAATATTTTTAGTGAATTACACAATCTCCGCTAAAACTTCACTCAAAACCAGCACACATAACATAATAAGTGGCAATACTGCCAGAGAACTTTTCATTCCGGAAAAATACATTCTGCAGTTTAACATGATTGCCTTGAATACTGTTTTTCAGTCGGAGAGTCAATTACATACTGAAAATTTGACCCTGTCGGAATTATATTTGCTTACAATCCAAAAATACGAAACGAATTCAAACAACACTTGCGAAACTCCCTCTTGCGTTGACATGTCAACTTTAATGAAATTTCATCATCCAATTTCTATCGTTATAACTCCATTACTTGAGAAGTTTACAAACCGTTTACCCTTTGGCACCATTGCAATGTATACCACTACAATTGTATTCTTCATATCATTTACGCCACTTAAACCCCAAGCTACGATGGACCTATTTTCAATAGGAAAACCCTGGATTGGGATTCATCATTCCCCATCAATAAAAGTAATTTTACGGGTTTCCAATGACACTGGTGAAGTTGTATCAAAAGATTTACTCTGCAACAACTACTGCAATAAAAAGCTGCAGACATTAACACCAAAAGACTTCATGGTTATTTTGCAAGATCCCACGTCATTTAATAAAATCCACTTTTGGAATGGTAAGAGAAAGAAAATTGTGGCAATATTAATTCCCAGGTCGACAGGTTATTTTAACAGAAAGCTTGTACCTAAGCGTCACGCCTGCCAGCGTTTTGCCACAAGAATGATTGCTTGGCTTGCCAGTTTCTGCGATTCGATCATAATGGTCCCTCTAACTTTGGGCTCTCATCATAATATATCAGTTGAACTGGTTCATGTGTTAAAAGAGTCCAACAAAGCTTTCAAAGCTATAAATGACTACAACGAAGTGTTTGAAGGGCCTTACAGCTTTTCGGAACCTGACAAAATATATTGGAGACACTTTGGACTTGTGTTTTACGAAACTTTCCAAATTAGGCTGTTATATTGCTCTGCTAAAAATCAGAACAGCTCCGAGAAGAACACCGGATTTATGAAAGGATACACGATTTGGACAAGCCCGTTTAAATTAGAAGTTTGGATTGTTTTGCTAGCAATTGTGGTAGTGATTCCGCATATAATCTCAAATCGAAAGGGCTTAAAAGTAGGTCTTGTTAAAATCTTTGAAGTAATAGCGATTATATTAACGCAACCTGTAGCAATTAAATCAGGGTATAAAAAATGTGTGTGCATTTGTCTAATTTTTAATGCCATGTTCATGAGCATATTATACCAAAACAGTATAACAAGTTCGGTAACTGTGCCTGATGAGGAAAAAGCATTAAATAATTTGTATGAAATTATAGAGTCAGGTTATAAAATACTTTGGAAACATGAAGAACTTTCGATGCCACCTGAAAAAATATTTCTTGTGGATTTCAAAAGATATAACATAGCACACAAGATTAATACAAGTTTTGAAACCACAGTAGTTACACCTTCAGTGGTTTTAAGTACAAATGAAAACTTTGAAAAATATGCTATGTTTATCAGCGAATTAACAGAAAAACGTGACGTAGTTTTTATTGAAAAGTTTATCAAAATGAATTCAACGACAAAAAATAATGTAAAATGTCGCTCTGTGCGTGAGGGACTAAACCCAAGATCATTTTATTGGCACATTTCATCTTCTAGCCGTCCTTGGTTAAAATTATCCATTTACCGACTTAAGCAGGCTGGTTTGGATATAAAGTGGAATGAATGGGCGCTATTCGCTAGTTTTATTTCCAATAAAGTATTCCCAATAAAAATACGGGATTTACCGGATCCTGAAAATATCAACGTCGTTAAGCTGACAAACATATTTATATTTGGGATCCTATTAAATGTAGCTGGCTTGTCAATGTTATTTTGTGAATGGCTGAGTATTAACTACTTACGGTTGATGAAGAAGCTAAAATTATGCTTAATGTGTATTCTGTATATTGTAATGTTTCAACTGAAAAAGAATCCACATATATTTAAAGTATTTTCATCAAAAATTATGCAAGTATATAAATATACGAGACGGTAAAACCCATTAGCAATTTTTATTTTAGATTAGTGTTTATATATGAGGCAAAACATTGGGGCTTAATGATTTAAGGACAATTAACACTTGCAGTAATTCTCTTATACAGATTGTTTGATGTTCTGTTTGCTTGATTAATTCACTCTTGACCCCAGAAGTACTGCAAATCCTTCACTTATTGTATATTGTGTTGCTTTCGCATTTATTGAATTGTATGTATTACCTGAAGCTACAGTGAACTTTCATCGCTTTCAAAGTTTCGGTACTCAGTGATATAGTACATCACAGTTACAACGTTTTGGTCTAGTTACGAAAGTTAATTCACGACATTTAGGTAGGCAATATCTCAAAAATCATTCAGTTCTAGGCCAAAATGCATTCAGAAATTTAGGATTTGGATGCTTTGGATTTAGGCTAAAATTTGTTTTCTCATTTATCAACTATGTTCTCGTTAAATCGTGGTTGCTCTGGATACGTTCAACCGATTCGGCCCTTTTCAATTCATTAGATGTACTTAATCAATAGTACCTTTATGCAAAGTTTGAGCATTCCAGATCATTGGATTAACACAATACTAATATGAGATCAAATCAGTCTGCGTCAAAACAATATATGATCGACATTAAATAGCGCTGGCATTTAAACATCTTTGATGCAATTTGTTGTCGGCGTTAAATATGGCTGCAAGTTGTATATTGTTGCGGTCAATACATTGCTTATTGGGTGTGAGCTGTAAGTACAAAACTATGTCAGTAATCTAATATGTGTCGACATAAATACTAATCTCCACATTTTCATTTTCAAATTTCAATAATTACTTTTTATTAATTTCTCAAAAAACCGTAAATAAACTAATCTTAGTTGCTTATTATTACAACATAAAATAGGAAACATCAATATGCTTCATTAGCAGCATTGTTTTCGTAAAAATTTAATTATGTTTTAATATTTTCCAATACGTGTTTAACGAAATGTTTTCCTGAGTCATAAAACAGTTGAATTCGCTCTACTTTGTAGTCATATTTTTTACCTCGTAAATTAAATAAATCCTGATTGGAAACCATCCATGTTTGAAACTTAATATGCAATCAGTCTTAGGAAACGTTTATGCGATCTAACGTAATTTTATGTTACCTGAACCTACGATTTGTTTTGCATAAACAGTCCTTTTTAGTTTTACATGCAAACAAATATTGAATTGCTACTTCATAATGTTGGTGCTTAAGTATCGTACAAATTACTGTTCATAATACTGAAAAAGTATCAAACTGATAAGTATTTAGAAAATTATATCCATCTCTTAAGCAAGCAAATTTGGATAGTCAAATTGAGTGAAACAAAGTCTTGTTTGCAAAACATTACATGTTTATGATTATACACGAAAACATATTTACAACAGTTTTCTGTGCATTTGCAAAGCTCATAATCACTAATTCGGTGTTTAGGAAATATTTGATCGATAAGACGGACGAAGGTACTTATAAATCAATATTTGCGGAAGTAGACGGACAACGTTGCAGTTATGATTTTGTTTAACTGCTTTGATATTTAAAAAGTAAAATACAAGTTTTGTTATAAAACTAGTTTTTCTTGTTCGCAACGACAAATTTATTTGTGCAAACAAAATGTATCGTCTACGCTTTAAATTCACTCGAATGTAGGTCAAATTATAATTGTGCAGAATCATTTCAAGTAACGTTTACTAATCTTTCTTTATTTCCAGATGATCTTTGAATTTGATTTAGTTAATCAAGTATTATCACATTGTTGTCGGAAGAAAATCCCCAAAAAAAATCTAAACGTTGGTTAGTAATTAATACATTACAAGTATGTATACTTATTTTCTCAGTCAACTTTTATACATACACCAAAGTTTTGAGTTTACCTAAGTATCAATCATTACTTACACAATAATCATAGGTTCTGGTTTCAGAGGTTAATAAGCGGTTCGAATTTGCAGATAATATGGTATGGTCTTCAAATGTAATATTTGGTCGCTTTCAAAGCGATTTAAATAGTGTGGAATCTTTTCCTGCTATTTACATTTACGTCGCAAACGTGTAAAAACATAAATTAACTACTTTTGTCATATATTGGTCATCAAATAATATACAAAAACAAATAAAAGTCTTATCGTCAGTTCGCTTCTATAAACATGTAATCATGCAAGACCGTTTACCAACGTTATTACATTTTGTGACGTCCTTAAACTAAATTGTAAGTTTGCGTGTGTTTGGGAACGACTTGGAAAATTAAGTTTATGAACTTTAAACGACTATGCTCCAAAACAACAAGTTGTTTCCAACGAAAACATACCAAATTTTGGCCGTTGTTCGTTAGAGTTTTGAATTGGAATAACTCATAGTTTTTTAGTGTAGCTATAACAGTTTCCAGTTCGACTCCACACTTTTATTCCTAACTTTATCTCACAGTATAGTAGTAGTAAGTAGTTTAAAAATATAATGTCATTTAATTTCAAAGAAGGAAACGTGTTTTTGATTTCACCATGACTATCTTGATTGTCCAAATTTTTAGCCTAAGCACAATAATTATGCATTTTTCATTTTCCACTAATATCCAAAACAACAATTTAAAAGCGAATATTATAAGTGGTGAAGTAGCCCAAAAACTTTTCAATCCAGAAAAGTTTGTCGTACAGTTCCACATGATTCCCTTCAACGAAGTATTCCAATCAGAGAATCAGTTACACATTGAGACGTTATCCCTTTCAGAATTGGTTTTGCTTATTGTTCAGAAACCTGTTACAAACTTGAATAAAACCTGTCAAACCCCCTTTTGCACTGAACTTACAGTTATGACGAAGTATTACCAACCTGTTACCATAGTCCTAACTCCACTTGTACATAATAGTTTAACCTTTGGTGCTATTTCGATGTATTCCCCTACAATTCTGATGTTCATTTCGTTCGAGTCGCATAATATCACTCTCGTTTTAAAAGTGTTTACAAGTAGAGCGCCTTGGCTTAGAGTTCTTCATTCTCCATCTCTAAAAATAATTTTATTTGTTTCCAACGACACTAATATTATTCAATCCACAAACTTGCTGTGCAATGGGTATATAAATGCAAACATACAATTGCTAAAATTAACGGAAATGAATTTCGTTACGATATTGCACAATCCTGAGTTATTTTACAAATCTCACTTTTGGAATGGTCAAGGAAGGAAAGTTGTTACAAAACTGAATCCTAGAACAGTTGGCTATTTTAATAAAACATTGATTCATAACCGCCTCTCATGCGAACAATTTGTCAACGGTAGAATTGCAAAGTTTGCAATATTTTGCAACTCTATCATAATGATCCCCTTATCACTGGGTTACTATCATAACATGTCATTTGAATTGTATCACATGACAAATGAGCCTAATGAATCTTGGGAAGCTCTGCAAACTACAACTGAAATATTTGAAGGGACATACAGCTTTTTGAATACAGATGAATTAGTTTGGATACTTTTTGGCCTCTCTTATCACGATACTTCTCAAATAAAGTTATTATACTGTTCAGATAAAAATCGAAAGGGTTTAAATAAATATTCAGAATTAATTATAGCGAGTCGGCTATGGATTAACTCATTTCAGTTTGAAGTATGGATTACACTACTCGTATTTCTGATAGTGGTTCCTTGTTTATTGTGCGATGGACTTGGTTTAACGCAATATTTAAACGAGGTTATCAGATTAGTGGCTATGTTTATATTGCAGCCTGTAATAATTCGCCAAGGGTTGAAACAAAGTGTACGCATTTGTATGATATTCAGTGGTATTTACCTGAGTTTACTCTATCAAAATAGTTTAACGAGTTTGGTAGCAGTGCCTCGTCATGAAGCAACTTTACAAAGTTTACAGGAAATTATCGAGTTCGGATATAAGCTACTTTGGAAACATGATGGACTATCAGCTTCACCTGAGATAGGGTTTTTCGTAGATTTTCAACGATATAACCTATCTCACAAGCTTAATGAAAGTTTTCAACAAACTTCGGTTTCACCTTTCGACTTTTTGGCGACTGATAAGAACTTTCAAAAGTTTGCAATTTTGGTAAAAGAAAAAAACATGAGAAGGGAATTAAACCGTACTGAAACCTTGATAAAAGTAAGGTCAAAGGGTACACAGGCAGTGAAATGTCATGGTGTTCCTAATGGACTCAGTCCGAGATCGTTTTACTGGCATATTTCTGCCCTCAATCGTCCCTGGCTATATTTATCCATGGAAAGAATTAAGCAAGCGGGGTTAAATGTTAAATGGGATGAGTGGTCTTTGTGGGCTAGTCATGCACTGCAAAAAATCCCACCTATTGAAGTCCATGATTCATCATAAACTGATGTAATAAACGCTCTAAAACTTAGTAGTTTAGTTTTATTTGGAGTAATTTTAGATGGCCTGGCACTGTTTATCTTAATTTGTGAATGGCTTTTTATTCCTAATAGAGGCGTTTCTGAGAAGTTAAAAAAGTGTATTTGTTTCTTTTGGTGTGCATTGGTTTCTCGGTTGAAATGTTTGAAATACTTAGTCGTGTTATATTTTATAACGATAAAGCAATTATATGATAATGTTGTGGTGTAAAAAGAATCCAAATACACGCTTTTAGGTATTAAACCGATGTAATGTGATATGGCTGGCGATAGTAGAGCTTATCTTTACATTTGTTACATTCAAGTTGAGTTGTTTTCAGTTTCTTATTTATTACTGTTAGTGTCCGACAATAATGTATAAAAAGTAAGTTGAAGATAATTAAAGATTTTATTTAGGTATCTTAATCGAGAAGTAATTTTTGCTTTTAATTTGTAGTCCATTTTTTTATTTACGCTACATTTAACGTTGGAAAGCTAAATTTTGTTTTAATATATTGGTTTTAAATTTAAAAAATATACGATCAAAGGAATTACAATATTAACCGAATGATCTTCAAGAACACATCAACCAGAAACCAAGCCAAATAACATGGCTATGTTTGGGGAAAAAACCATTGGCTAAAACTAAAGGTGCAAACAAATTTACTAATCCGATTTAATGGAAATTTTCACGGTTGCCTTTGCCGTCCAAAAAACTATAATGTAATGCAATATACGTCAAAAATTCAACTGTCCCAAAAAGTTATGTAACTGGGAAGATGAAGGTCAATGAGGATAATAGTTTTGCCGCATACAGAACTTGCAGAATAAAGTAAATAACATTTTGCCTAATTCGTGCCTGTTACGCCAATAATTTTCATTAATAAAATTTTACAATTAATAAAACTTACCGAACAATAGTCATACAAAATATACTATGACAACACAGTTTTTACTGATGCTCGCTTGTGCTGCTGACTGTACTTTATATCCTTAGTGATTCTATGTTATCTTATTTTTTACCTGAAATTTTAGGACAATACCATGATCGCCCCAGATATTTTATAATCGGATTCCTATAGAAAAAACCTCAAAAATTCCATCACGATTGAAACATGGTACATAGTTGTTAGAAGAGTCTGGCTTCATTTTTGACATAGGGTTATACGCTTGACACGCTTTCATACTCTTCCAATTTTAATGGTGAAACTCTATTAACCGAAAGCTTGGCAAACGATCAAAACTCCTCAAATATCGAAGCTTTTTAGACCACGGTCTATACTCTAGTTGTGGCGTTAATGCGGCTTTTTTAAGCCACAAAAGTTATTTTTAGTTTTATTGTCAAAATACGCAAAAAGAATTAAGCCGGATTGTAATAATTACGGTAATTTGTACACAACGACACACAAGTAGTTCTGAACAACTAAAATTCGCGAAAATTGGTGAACCAAAAAAGTTTTCAACTGATTTTTCAACCTAGTTTAAAGAAATTTTTTTATTGTTAAAATTATAAAATTAACAAAACTCAACCAAGTAGTTTGCCAAGCAAACATCAAACTTTAATTTAAAAAGTACAAGTAAAAAGTTAAATATTCATTTCACACATGTTTTGTTCTGTATAACCATGCAAACGGCAAATCAAACTAATAAGGTCTTCTAACATCTTCGTTATTCTTTACAATATCAAATTTTTGATTTCACGAGGTACGGATATTTCGACTGCAAGTTTGTTGGGATTTGGGACTTTTCATCAATAAAACAGAGTAACGTACTTAAGATATTTTGAAATAGGATTTTTAAATAATTTGGTAAGGTTTTCGCATCTTGCACAGCCGCAATTTGAATATCGTTGCGTTCCATACATTATATCTGTTAAAGTTCAAAAAACTGCAAGTAAACTAATATAAATGCATAATATTACATAAATACTGACCATTATGTTTTTATTGCTAAGTGTTCTATAATCATCGCTGTTTCATCTAAAAGCTGTTAGTTAAACTGAAATTGGTGGCTAGTTGTTACAAATAAATGTAGGAAACATGGACTTGCTTCTTTAGCAGCGTTGTTTCTGAAAACAATTGTTTTTATAACGAACATTTGGAGGATACTTCCGCACGTGTTTAATAACTTATTCAATGTTTAGCTAAATACTTTCACGAGCCATAAAAAAAACTTTACTTTGTAGTCATAGGCATACATCCCTTGATAATAACCTTTTATATTCGGCATCTAATTGAATATTTTAGGTAAATAGGAAACGGTGTTGTGACCTGATATAATTTCGAGTAAAATTATATGCATCGTTAGTCAATTTTCTTCGTGAGACAAAGTATGTAAAACAAAATCTTACTTACAAAACGTTTGATGCTGTTAATCATATGGAAAAGCAATGAAGTTTTGTTAATGCACTTGCAAAGCAACTAATGACAAACGTTTCTTAAGAAACACGGATCAATTACCCTGACGAATGTACTAATGCATCGTTCTTTGCGGAACTGTGCGATTGTGATTTTTTTAACTGCTTTGAAATTTCGAATTTATAAAATACAAGGTTAATTCCTTGTTCGAGCAGGTAAATTAATTTGTGACACAAAAATGTACAAGAAATGCTTCAAATGCATTTGGACGTAAGTGGCAGTATAATAGTTTACAACTAATGACTAAACTTTCAGGTCACTTTGTATAGTTAGTCTTAAATACAAAATGGTAAAATGTTATTTCGCACTTCTTCTCCCAACAATATACCTTGTGCACCATTCAATCTGCGGTAAAAAAATTCACAAAACTTTAAAACCCAACATTATAAGTGGCGAATTTGCCAAGAAACTTTTCAACCCCGAAAAAAAATTTAGAAATTTCAAAAGCTTTCTTTAAAAACTGTCTTCTCACCAGAAATTCAATTAAATTGTGAAAAACTGTCTCTTGGGGAACTAAATTTCATACTAATTGGCTTAGACCCGAAATGGGATGAATGGGTTCTATTGGCTAGTTATTTGTTAAAGCAAATTTCGCCATTGGAAATACGAGGTGTACCAGATCCAGATTTAATCAACTCTGAAAAACTCTTTGATATATTTCTGCTTTTGATCGTTTTTGAAGTTTTTGGATTGTTATGGGTATTTTATGAATTGCTGATTTTTTACTATTTATATTTGCTGAAGAAATTTGAAATTACGTGTAACAACGTATTTATACTCAGCAACAAATCGTATAAATGCTATTCAAGGGAATCCGCTTATTTAATAAACCAATTTATTAAGAAATTCTAACCTAACTTGTTTTTATGATTTGACCAATGAGAAATAAATTATTATGATTTCCAACAAGTGATCCATGAAGTACGCTTCAGTTAATTTTACTTAACCAATTAAATATTTTTCATTTGTTTTGTAATTTCCTTTAAACTTTGCATCAAATAAATGTTATATAAATATCATATTAAATTTACAAGGGGTTAAAATGTTCGCAGTAGATTTTAATGAATTCTGTGGATTTTTATGTAACTGAAACTAACTGTATCATTAAAAGTTTGTAATTACTCTTAAAAGGAGCTTGTGACACAAATATAACAAAAATCTGAAAGTATCTAAAACCTCTTATAACACTTTTTAGACTTTACACACTTTTTGATTATAGTTAATAGTCATACGATATATCTTTTAACCCTACAAACTTTTTCGTAATTGTAGCATTTGTTGTAGTTCCGGAATTAAACTATAAAAGCTTGGTTGTCATACGTGTGTGTCATGAGCAAACATTACGTTCTACATAACTACAAACGTAGGAAAGCCTTATTATTTTAACTTGTCATATACAAATTTTTGAGACAAATAAACACTTGAAAATGGCTACTTATTGTTGGATTAACTATATGTAATTCAAAAAAGTAGAATGTCCAGAATAGTTCTTCTGTATAATTTTCCAGGAAAAAGTAGAACATTTACAGTATTCCGTAACAAAATGATAATTATAACTGTGGAGGAAACACTAATCGACAAGTCTATCACACCGTTTGGAAAGTTGGACGGTGTGTAAAATAAAGGTTATTCTATGGAATCTGGTAGGTATTTACTGTTACGGATTTGGTATACTAAATAAAGGTTACAGAAGGTTCTGCACGCGCCGTAAAAACCACTTCTGTAACGAAAACTTGCGTAAACTTCAGATGGTCTACTAGATTCAAATATTTAACAATTAATACAGTTTGATATCAATATTTCTCAAAAATATTGTCATTTTTTGATAAGAATTTTCTAAATCATGGCAACGTTATATCGAAAAATCATTTCTATAATAACATTTATATGCATGGTACAATCCTCCTTCGCTAGTGAAAGTTTAACCAAAATTTCGAAAGACAACTTTGTAAATAGTAAATTTATCCGACAACTTACTAACCCTGAGAAATTTACTTTGCAATTTCATTTTATTCCTCTAGATACCGTTTTTAAATCAACCATGAAATTTCACCAATCAGAAGTAATTTTGTTGACTATCCAGAGATCTAGTGTGAACTCCAATTTTACTTGCAAAATCACCTATTGTAATGAATTTACAACTGTTATGAAACATCATCACCCTGTTAACATTATCTTTACCCCATTAGTATGGCAAGCTTCAAATGATTTAACGTTTGGCATTCCATCCATGTATCCTAATACGATTTTGATATTTGTATCATTCGATAAACAAAATAACACTTCAATAATGAAAATATTTTCAAATGGAGAGCCTTGGGTTAGAGTGCTACAATCTCCATCTTTGAAACTAATTTTATTTGTATCCAATCAAACTGATAAAAATTTCTCACTCAACCTTCTATGCAACGGCTATTGTACAAGCAATTTGCAAATATTACCCTTAAAGGACATTGAATCCTTTTTCATGTTCCAGGACATTAGCTTATTTCACAAAAACCAATTTTTTAATGGCCACGGTGTGAAAATTGTGGCTAAAATAAAGCCAAACTTTGATGAATATTTTGACAAAAAACGTTTTCCCAATCGTCGCGCATGCACACAATTTGTCAATGGAAAAATTGTAAGATTTGCATTGTTATGTGATTCGATTATAATGATACCTTTGTCATTAGGTCCTATCCACAACATATCGTTTCACCTGTACCATATGCGGATAGAGTCAAAAGAGGCTGAAGTAGCACTCAATGATTCAGGTGGACTTATTGAAGGGACATACACATTTATAAGACCGTGGAGATTTTTTTGGATGTTTTTTGGCCTGTCCCATCATAAAATTACGGATCTTAAGCTATTCTATTGTACAAATAGTCAACAAAATAGCTCGTCAATTAATTTTGGAAGCCAAAGAACAGATGTCCTTTGGACAAAAGCTTTCAATTTGAGCACATGGATTATCCTTTTAATATTTCTCATTGAGATGGCTTACCTTTCTTCATTCAAGCTGGTTTTAGTTCAATATATAAACGAAATCATAAAAATATTTGCTATGATGATAACCCAACCTGTGAAACTGCCAAATGGTCACCGGAAAAATGTTTGCATTTATGTTGTCTTCAGTGGGATTCTTTTAAGTATACTGTATCAAAATAGTTTAACTAGTTTAGTTACTGTGCCGTATAAGCAAAAAACGTGGAATAGCTTAAGCGAACTTATAGAATCTGGTTATAAAATACTATATAATTCCGAAAGCCGTTCAATTCTACCTGAAATGCAGTTTCTTGTGGATTTTCAAATGCATGAAATAGCGCACAAAATTAATCAAAGTTTTAAACCTACTTCGATTTCAACTGTGGAGCACTTGGCACGAACCCAGAATAAAGGAAAATATGCTATTATGTCAAGTGGAACGAGTATCCAACGAGATATCGGGTATACTGAGAAATTGATACGCAGATTTTCAAAAACGAAAAGGAGAGCGAAGTGCCACCCTGTACATGAAGGATTCCACCCGAGGTCATATTATTGGCATATTTCCGCTAATAATCGTCCTTGGTTATATCAATCCATGCAGAGGATCAAGCAATCAGGTTTGGATGTTAAATGGGATGCTTGGGCGTTGTCAGCTAGCCACTTGTTTTTCAAAATTTCTTCAGGTAAAAAACACGTTCCACTAGAACCTGATGTTATTAATATTTCTCAACTTTCGGATATATTTTTCCTTGGATTTCTTTTGAGTTTAGTTGGCTTGTTTACATTATTCATAGAATGGGTTTCTGTTAGGGATTTAAGAATTTTTAGAAAAAGAAAAGGTGAAACGATGGTTTCGAGTTATTTGGCGTAAATAGGATATCTGTAATTTAAGGTTTTAAGAATCAGTGCAACAAATTAGGCTTGTTTAATATTACAAATACTTGAACTTATTACGTAGTCAATCTAAATATTCATTGTTTAAATGAGTCTATTTAAATAAATATACTACACTAGGTATTGGGGGTACATAACATTGCCTGTGTCGGAAAAAATATTGGAAAAGAACCGCTCGGTATATGGTTTTACCCATAATTTCAATGCAAAGTGACCAGAAAATAAATTCATTATTCAAATTGCACATTCGTCACAAAAAAACATCCGCCGCCATTACACTCTTTCTGAAATTCATGCATTTATAAGCGTATGTACAGTTTCTTCATGCAGGTTCATGTTGATTTATACATATGACGTGACTTACCTGCCGCAATTTCCCAGTGCAACATTTCCCAGTTGCAAACTCCCAGTTTTTTAATTTCCCAGAAAACCAAATTACCAGAAGACCAAACTCTCAGAATTTGATATATTGCTAGAATGCTAAGTCTCATACTAAAATCGTATGCTAAGTCCCATGTTAAAATCACAAGCTAAGTCCTATGTTGAAATTCCATGCTAAGTCCATTGAAATGTATGTTGTATGTATAAAGTCAGGTCAGGTTGGGATAGGTTAGGTTTTTAAAACACGGACTTAGCATAGCAAAACATGGACTTAGCATGGACTTCTTACCATAGCAAAACATGGACTTAGCACAGCAAATCACGGACTTAGCATGGAATTTTGACATAGGACTTAGCATGTGATTTTAACATGGGACTTCTTCTTGGAATAAGTAAAACATTTTTAAAAGTTGATATTTTCGTATCGGGTAAATGGTATAAATAGTCTCTAAAATAAACCTTCCTTCTTCAGTTTTAATACGAATACGAAAAACACTAATATAAAAATAATGATTGAAAGGCAAATGACGATTTTTAATTATAGCATTATTGCAGACTCAAAATACCAACCTATTATTATAACTTAACATAAAGTATACTCTGAGTGATATGGTTAAATAATTAAACTTACATGTGTGGTGCTGTGGTTTTTATATTGAATATAAATTGAAGCGGTTTCGAATTTTGCTTCAATAGTTAGACAGCTTAGTGACGCAAATAGACTGTTATGAAGCCAATCATATTGAAGTATGTATGTGTGTTATTTGTATGTTTACAACAAAATTTTAAATATACGACCAGTTCTTGCACGGCAACATGTGCATTTGATTAAGGGAAAAATTCATCAGATCAAATCTTAGTTAAACTTAAAGGCTAATTACAAATATGCGAACAGAAAAATGTCACTGGTTAGAATTATGTAACTCATGCATTACGACATGTGCATCTAATTAAGGGGGAAACTCGTCAGATCAAACCTTAGTTAAACTTAAACGCTAATCACAAATATGTGAACGTTCAAATATCGCTGGTTAGAATTATGTAACTCCTACATTACGACATCTGCATCTGATTAAGGGTCCAAATCGTCGTATAAAATCCCAGTTTAACTATTAAGCTATTCTTATTGGTCAACTTGTTCCCATGAACATAAAATCGTTGTTGGAAATACATTAAATGTGTGTTGGTGTTATACATATTCCATAAAATTATTTTAACCAATTTTATATGCGCCAGACTATTTAATTACTTTTGGGTCTTTTATTAGGGTCCGTTTATTTGTTCTTATTGTTATATTGAAAACTGTTAAATGAAGTAAATTTGGTTGCTAATATTTAAAACTAAAACTAGGAAATATCAATAGAACTCGTAGGCGGCGTTGTTCATGAAAACAATTATTTTAATAACGTACATTTTTAGGATGATCTTGATCTTGTTTAGTAAACTATTCAATGTTTAACCAAAGTATATCAGGAATCATCAAAACAATTTTGATTTGTATATTTTGTAGCTCTATACATAACATTTAACTTGCCATTAAATTTTGCGTAAACTCTTTTTTTTGCTTAGACTTATGAGTTAAGAAATATTGAGATTGCTACTTTAAATTTACCATGCGCAAGTTTGTTTAAAATTGTTGTTTACAAACACAAAAAACATCCAACTAATAAATATTAGGAATATTGTATGCATTTATTATTAGGCAATGTTCTTTTGAAAAAAAAAACGAATTTGGAAAAACCCATTTTTGTTTTAACAAAACGTTTCGTATACCTTTATTCTTACAGAAACACAAATTACATGTGCAACAATTTTTCTGCGTATTTTTATTATGACAAATGCAGGGATTTTACAAAACCTGATCGAAGCTATTTCTAATGTAGTCATTAACCAAACTTCTATGAGTAGAAAAGCAATTTTGAAACTGTTGTTCTGCTAAACAGCTTTGAATTTAGAAAGATATACAATTTTAAACAAATTGTGGCATAGAGAAAAATCTATTGAAGACATTAACCAATTTTAAATCGCTTTTATCCATATCGCAAATAAGTCAAGCTCGATTACCAGTATTGATATGACTTGTAATCGTATTCGTAATTTTTGCTTAACTTTGTATTCAAACAAGGTTGAAAAAATCTGCAAAATCCTAACCTCGTCAATTCAAAACATCAAATATATGAAACTTTATATTCAAGCATTCTAAAAGCTCTGTTTGAGTTGAATACTAATCATATGTCACTTTAGGATATAAAGCGCTTTTTATTGGCAACAGCAATGACCATTACGGGCGCTTTTAGTCGAATTGTTTCAGTTTCAGCTACGCCGCTATGATCGCTCTTGCAAAAATTCTTTAAAAAACAAATAAATTAACTGAACATGGTTGCTAAATGTTAAACTTAAGAACAGGAAATACCAAAGTTATTCGTCATTTTCCGGACACTCCTGCACGTGTTTAGTAATTTACTTCACGAATCATCAAAACAATTTGGTGTGTATACTTTCTAGTTTTATGCATAGCAATTGATTTTAATCTATCATAATCTGCCTATCTTTGAAACTTAATAGATAACTAGGAATTCTTGCTTAATATCCTTGTAATTTCTAACAACGTGAGTTAGCATTAGTTTCGCAACAACTCCTCTTGTTTCTTTAAATTTATGTCTAAATTATTACTGAGACTGCTACTTTATTATTTTTGTGCTCAAGTTTGTATTGAAATTATTGTTTACAAAAACAAAAAAGCGACATAGTAATAAGTTGTTTTAAGGTTAGATGCATCTATTAGACACTTAAATTATGACAAAATTTACAGGGTGAAACGAAATTTGTTTTGACAATCAAAATTATACGTTTAATTATAAAGGAATTCATGTGACAAGTTTTCTGTGTAATTGCAAATCCAGTCACAACAAATGCTTCATTTTACAAAACCTCCGAACCTACTAATGAACCAAAACTCTCGAAAATAGACAGACAACTTTGCAACTGATGTTTTGCAGAACTACCTTGAAAATTCAAAAACAAATTAGTAAAAAAGACAAACTTGTTTCAGATAGACTAAATGTGTAAGCAATGCATTGAGTGTAATTGAACTGAAAGTAAAATAGTTAATAAGTTTTTAAACCACTACCGTTTCCGGCCAATTAAAACAAATTATTCACCATGACAAAATTGTGTTTTACATTGCTTCTCGTAGCAATACTCCTAGTGAATTACTCAATCTCCACTGAAACTTCACAAAAAAACCGAAAACATAATCTTATAAGTGGTAATACTGGCAGAGAACTTTTCAATCCGGAAAAATACATTTTACAATTTCACATAATTGATTTGAATACTGTTTTTAAATCAGAAAGTCAACTTCGTACTGAAAACTTGACCTTAACAGAATTATATTTGCTTATAATCCAAAAACATGAAACGAATTCAAGCAACACTTGCCAAACACCCTCTTGCACAGACATGTCATCTTTAATGAAATTTCATCACCCGATTTCTATAGTTCTAACTCCATTAACACAGATGTCTACAAACCGGTTAACCCTTGGCGCCATTGCAATGTATACCACTACAATTGTATTCTTCATATCATTTACGTCACTTGAAACCCAAACTACAATCGACCTTTTTTCAATAAAAAAATCCTATATTGCGATTAATCATTCCCCATCAATAAAAGTAATTTTATCGGTTTCTAATGACACTGGCAGAATTCTATCAAGACATTTACTCTGCAACAACCACTGCAATGAAAAGCTGCCGGCATTAACACCAAATGATTTCATGGTCATTTTGCAAGATCCCACGTCATTTAATAAAATCAACTTTTGGAATGGTAAGGGAAAGAAAATTGTGGCAATATTAATTCCAAAGTCGACAGGTTATTTTAACAGAAAGCTTGTACCTAATCGTCACGCTTGCCAGCTTTTCTCCACAAGAAGGATTGCTTGGCTTGCAAGTTTTTGCGATTCGATTATTATGATCCCACTAACTTTGGGTTCTCATCACAATATAACAGTTCAATTGGTTCATGTGATAGAAGAGTCCAACACAGCTTTAAAAGCTCAAAGTGATTCTGACGAAGTGCTTGAAGGGCCTTACAGCTTTTCGGTACCTGACAAAATATATTGGAGACACTTTGGACTTCTATTTTTTGAAACTATCCAAATAAAGTTGTTATATTGCTCTGCAAAATATCAGAACGGCTCTGGGCAAAATACGCGATTTATGAACGGATACACTATTTGGACAACCCCGTTTAAATCAGAAGTTTGGATTGTTTTGCTAGCAATTGTGGTAGTGATTCCGCATTTGATCTCAAATCGAAAAGGCTTAAAAGTATGCCTTGTTAAAATCCTTCAAGTAATAGCCATACTGCTAACGCAACCGGTAACAATTAAATCAGGATATAAAAAGTGTGTGTACATTTGTCTAGTTTTCAATGCCATGTTCATGAGCATATTATACCAAAACAGTTTAACAAGTTCGGTAACTGTGCCTGATGAGGAAAAAACTTTAAATAATTTATATGAAATTATAGAGTCAGGTTATAAAATACTTTGGAAACATGAAGAACTCGCGATTCCACCTGAAAAATTATTTCTTGGTGATTTCAAAAGATATAATATTGCACACAAAATTAATACCAGTTTTGAAACCACAGTGGTTACACCTTCAGTGGTTTTAAGTACAAATGAAAACTTTGAAAAGTATGCTATGTTTATCAGCGAAACAACAGAAAGACGTGTCCTAGTTATTATTGAAAAGTTTATCAACAAAAATTCAACGACAAAAAAGACTGTCAAATGTCACTCTGGCCGTGAGGGCCTAAACCCGAGATCATTTCACTGGCATGTTTCATCTT
The DNA here is from genome assembly GCA_034695465.1 of Entomobrya nicoleti. Classification (NCBI taxonomy): domain Eukaryota; kingdom Metazoa; phylum Arthropoda; class Collembola; order Entomobryomorpha; family Entomobryidae; genus Entomobrya; species Entomobrya nicoleti. The sequence goes on from JAQFZG010000165.1 coordinate 33,652, forward strand.
CTAGTCGTCCCTGGTTAATTTTATCGATACAACGGATTAAACAAGCAGGTTTGGATAGAATGTGGGATGAATGGGCGACGTGGGCTAGTTTTATTTCCGTTAAAATATCTCCAATAAAAATACGGGATGTACCGGATCCAGAAATTATCAACGCCGTTAAACTGACAGACATATTTATGCTTGGACTCCTTTTAAATGCTTCTGGTATTTCAATGTTATTTTGTGAATGGCTTAGTACGAACTACTTACGGTTGTCGAAGAAGTTAAAATTATGTTTAATGTTGATTCTGTATATTGCAATGTTTCAACTGAAAAAGCATCCGCATAAATTTAAAGTATTTTCATTAAGAATTACGGAAATATATAAATATCTGAGACGGTAAAACAAATTAGCTATTTATATTTTAGAGTAGGGATTATCTATGTGGTAAAACATTATGGTGAAATGAGCTAAATAAATTGAAAACGATGTATCAAATCCAGTGATCATTTATTTTGTCAGATGGAGAAGAAAAACAATATCTAGTCATTAATTAACTTTGTTGTGCAAAAGTTGTGTTTTTTCAGGTACCAGTCTATGTATAGGATGAAGTGCCTCCTTTAAACCTTCGTCTGTGTTTGATTTGTGATGTCACCAATGCTGACAATTTTCGACAGGATTGCCTCTGCTCATATATACATATATATGGTCAATGCAAATTCTGCTAATTTAACACGTTAAATAAAACAAGCACTACATTCTAGACTAAAGTTCAATTTAAATTAAGACAATTTTTCAGTTTATTGGTTTTTGGTGTAAAAAATAATCTTAAGTATACATACAATAGTTTGAGGATTAAACGTTAATAATTTATTTGCAAATCAAAATAACAGTCAATATTCTACAAAATCAAACATGTTGTGATGTAATAATATGAGGTTTTCCTTAAGCTAACTTGAAAACTGATACCAAATTCTACCTGGTAAGCTTTGTCAATGGAGTTGTCGAAGATCTTTTTTTGCATTATATGCTACTTACAAGGGAGTTAGTCTAATACGCAAAACTAAAATAAATATTGTACTTTTCTTTATTTAAAAAATGGTCCGTTATTCAGTTCTGACAAAATTGTATAACGTTGCATACACAAAATTTGTATTTACGGTAACTTTTATCCATTCCGTTTTTCGTATTAGGTTTTACTTAACTTTTTATGTATCAAAAGAATTATGCTAAATGCTAAGTTACACAATAAAATTTGTCCCCAGAAAGCATGTGTATGCGATTTCGTTTCGAATAAACAAAATGCAAACTTTACTTTTTTAAATCCAAGATTGAGTTATTTATCAATGATTTCAACATTTGTTTTCATTTGATTTTGGATAACATCAATGATTAAAATTGTAAACTAAATTGTCTGTGATAAATAATTCAGGTCAATGAAAATTCCGCTATAACCGCGATAAATAAAACAAACACGCGACATTCTTTAGTAAAGTTCAATTTAAATTACGACAATTTTCAAGACAATTCGTTATAAAAACAGTAACACTTAAGCTTAATTAATTCAATTGGCTGAATTAGTTGTCACTCTAAACAACAAATGATTACGTCTGCTACATTTTACATAACACTTTACATAAAAAAGTAAAACTGACATAACGATGGAATGCTGAATTAGAAGTTCAAATGTTTGCTGGAAAAGAGTTTTCCGACGCTTGAAAAAATAGGAACATGTCTATCATCATTATTCACTCAATTTAAACTAATTGCCGCAAATGTTTGATTTTGAAAAACAATTACCACTTGGTCAAGAGATTTCGTACTATGAATTCAACTGCACTCCACTGAATTATACGTACTTATGACGCGGAACGTTTCAGCTTTTCTACTCAGTATGAAGCCATTAGCTGTGAAGGCGCGCTATGTATTAACTTGATTCATAACACAAACTTTGCTTCCGCAATAAATCTTGTTGAATATTATGTGAAAACATTTCGTCTAAAAGTAAATTATTTAATACATTAATACATCATTATCAAAGAATATAAATCGTTTGAACATTTTGCTTTTTCAACCATCATATCAGCTTTATCTTAATAATTTTTTTCTCAAATTTTGTCGTATTTACTGTTGAAGAATGAAAATCCAGACAGTTTTTGTGGGCATCATTATGTGCCTCATACAGGTATCCAAAACAAATAGATTTAATATCCGGTTTTACTGAAATAACTACGACCAAATTTTTAATAAGTATTTTTGCATCAAAACAATTGAAATATTTTTGTTTCGAGTATGAACTTTTAGTACAGCCTAACAATTGATATATTTGTATTTACAATATATTTATTTTACAAATGCCACAAGGTTACTCTTTCGAAAGCAAGTTTGCTGAGAACTGCACAAACTTAGGAAGATTTAATGATGGTCGGATCGAAAGAGTTGTCACTGACACTTGTCTCATCCTTTATGGAGATTCCGACTGCCAAGGCTCCCGGCGTCATAAAATCTTGCCCTCAAACCAATCTCTACCAGTCTATTCGTAAACAAAAAACCCGGTTTTACCTTCATGTCATAATATTGAAAAATATGTAAAACAAATCTAATAACTTTGATTGTTTTTGTAGTGTTGTGTATAGAACTATTGGATCATTTCACATTTGCAGTAGTGAAAATGCTGGAACAGTGCTGGATGTTGACATTATTTACTACTTTGAAAACGTTGGGACCGATCTATTTAACCAAATTCCTCCATTTATTAAGAATTATAGAAGTGTGTGCAGTTGTGTTAATGTTCCAGAATATATACTGAACAAAATGGGTAAGTGGTCAATTAACAATTATGGCAATGGCATGTTAATCTACTATGAGCAAGGATGTACACAAGTCAGGTCAAAAGCCAAATATATTGCTATAGAGCATAATTATGACTCAGGAAATGAGTTCAAATTTATTACAAAAGGTACAAAAGTCATAGGTCAAGAATATAACGCCATGTCGTTTGGACCTGCCCAAAACTCAACCACTTGTCCGTTTGAAAAACTCCAAATTCGAAATGAAAAGCTGGAAATTTTTATGAACAAGATTCAGTACTATTTTCCCTTATCATTTCTCTTTGCAAATAAAATAGTTGAATTTTTAGAATGATTGCAACAAAGTTAGAGATAAACGAGGCAAATTTAAGTTGGCATAGGAATAACGTCCCCGAAAAAGCATGCATGAGTGAGCTCTCCCATTTACCTAATTTGTCATCCTAAATACAATTTTATTAAGCAAAAATTCTAAACATACTAATTAAAAATTGGTTACATTATGAAACTTATATTATATTGCTTATTGTCGTCATTAAAAATTATTTACTGTTTTATTAAAAATAATAATTAATAAAATTAATAAAATTTTACTATACATTATCTTAATTTTGAAGTCTTAAATTGTTATCCAATTACTACTGAACGACAAATGATCACTCATACTTGTATTTATTTTTATGCTATTGGTTGGCGTGACATAGTGTATTTTCATTCAATATGATTTATTGGGGCTTAATATTTACAAATTATGCTAAAATATTTGAATTGTCTTTCAGCAGATGCAAATGCTATTGCATCATTTGATTACAAAAATTCGCAAGGAATAGCATTGTGATCCTACTTTACAGTTTACAGTTCACAGCCGTTTTCCAATTTTTATTAAAGGAAATAATGTTAATATTTAAACCGTGTTGGTTTTGTATTTTCTTGGTTCATGGGTTATTACTGCAACATAATAAAAATTGTTTCATCAAACAAGTCCATAAATTTCTAGATTTTAACAACGAAAAACTACTTTTCCAGCTTCATGAGGTTTTAAAGAATCAAACAAGAAAGAAATCAAGGTATGTTGTATTTAAAAAGTTATGTAACCTAAGCAAATGATACATTGAGTCAAATGGTCAAATGAATAAACCCACATGACTACGTTTAGATCTCCTAGTTTTATGTTCATATGTCGACTTTAATTGTAAACGATGACTAGCAAAAGTGTTGTGGTTATCAAATAAACACCAATTGGTTTGATCCTTTCAATCATTTGATCAATATTGGTCTTTGCTTCGAGAGTTTTATCGCTTAAATAAGAAAATCTATAGATATAACCAAATTCAGATATGTTTGTGAGTAGTTTGTTTATTCAGAAGATGAACTGATATTTATCGTGGTTATGCAATTGGTTGGTTTGTCTGTCCGTCCGAGTTATATCGGTGATATCCTTCAACCGAATTTCTTTAAACTTGGCAAACAAACACCTTTTAAGACCTCCATCGTTAGTGATTTTTAGCCATATTGGTTTACCGGTACGGTCGGTTAATGGTAAAAAGTTTTTCAAATAGGCAAAAATGGTATAAATCGATAGAGGTTTCAAAGTAGATCGACTTTTGTCAAGGAACCACGGGCCAGGGTTGAATCTCCATTGGGCAGGAGGTCAATAATTTTTTTATTGCACATATAGATAGAGTTCAAAATAGATCAAATTTTGCGAAGTCATGTCCTGATTGCATGTTCACTTTTTTCAGATTGCATGTTCTTTTTCATCTTCGTGTTTTCTTGTCATGACTTGTTTAAAACCAAACCCTGCAAATACTTTCTTGGCGACATTTACCTTTAAACATAGATTTACCCAATTACTGTGATAATGAAACATTCAAACTTTATACGGTGAAACGCTTACAAAAGTATTAAACTCTCACATCATCATCTATCATCATTAATATACTTAGGAAAGATCATGGAGTCGTTTGTTTTATCTCTAGCATTACCTAATTTAACCATAACATTTAACAATTTTTGACAATTGACAATTTGTTCACGCTTACTACACTAAATCTTAGTTAAACACCAATGCTACTTTCGAATATACGATCAGTGAAATTATACGGGTTGAATTCCTAGTTCTTTCACGGTTCAACGTTCGACGTCGAAAAAAGGTTTTCTAGAGTAACTTTTAACGTAAATTAAAATTCTGAACTTATTTTTGTGTAAAACTAACATTTAGTGCGTCGATTTCTACCCATATTTGCTCCAGCACAGGCGCGCAGTAAAGAAGCAAACTGCTGAGCTGACCTGTTAACTGCGGGCGTGCACTGGAGCAAATATGAGTAGAAATTGACGCACTAAATGTTATTTTTACACAAAAATAAATTCAGAATTTTAATTTACGTTAAAAATTACTCTGCAAAACCTATTTTTCGGCGTCGAACTTGAGAGACATTTTTTTAGTTCCCGTGTCAGTTAAACTTATACGTATATTTATACTATGATTTCAATTACTATTGATATTCGAAGATATTTCAGTTCATTAAATCCCAAATGGAACAATAGGTAATTCGTAATTTACATGTAACATTTTAACATGAATTGTATTTACAGAACAATAGCCATTCAAAATGTATTTTTTTCTAGGAATAAATAAAATGTCTAGAGCAGTTGATGTTTTGCATCAACCAAAGTGTATAAATAGTGTATATTTGTATCGTTTTTCTTCAGTTTTAAACCAAAAAGTATACGAGTGAAAAAATAATGGCTGAAAGGAAAATCATGATTTTGAATTATTGCTTCGTTACAATTTTAACTTTTCTAATTCCCCACTTACTACGGATTTTTTCCAAGTTCAAGAAATGTTGACCAGTTGATTCATGAAAGAAATCACATAAATATTTTGTTTTAAAACACAACTTATTATTAAATCTGAACATGAAGATTTTTTTTCAATATCACGGTTAAAGATCAAACCTAAAAAAAATTCAATCTTCTGGTTTGGTCTTGAAATTTTTACTTTCATCATCAGTTGTTTTATAGTTCCATGAAGCTTTGATCACTCAAACGAAGAAACAAAAACTCATTACAATTGCATCTGATTAATCCACCAAATCGTCGAACCAAATCACAATTAAACTTATAAATTATTCAAAAGTTATATCGCGAAAATAAAAAGGTTATAAAAATATTTCGTGAAGCCAAATTTTCATCGTAATAACGGTCAATTTGTCCGTCTATCATCGATAAAATTGTTGTTGTGAATAAATAGACGCCTTGTTTTATGAACATTGTGGTATTTTATGCTGGATAAAATAATGTAAAATGCTGAATATCATGGAAATGATAATGCGTGGATTGTTTGCCTGGTAGTTACTTTAAATAGTATTTATTTACAGTGATTCTAGTAGTTTAACAGATCATTAAATATATTTAGTAAGAATGAATAAGTAGTGTGTGTGCTACTTTAGGAAGGCAGATTGGGTCTGGTTCAGTTGTGTGCTGACCAGAAGCATGCTGGAGAAGAGCACGAGGTTTCCTCTGGTGTGGCTCCAGGGAGATGTCGCTCGTGACATGGATGCGGGGATTTGGCTTGACCAAATACACCACAAACATCAAATATTAACTGCAATTATTAATCACTTTTTTTGCCTTTCACACACCCCGTTCCCGACATTATGTACAAACTTGCAGTCATTACGTTTTATATTTAAGTTAAATTTATTTGTGTTTGTGTTTGTTGGATTTAAAACAAATAAATATAGTAAGCTTGGCTATTTATAGTTAAAAACTAAAAACAGGAAATACTAATGTTCTTCGTTAGAAGCGTTGTTTATTAAAATAATAATTTTAATAACGAATAATTTCAGACATACTGCTGCACGTGCTTAGTATCCTAGTATATGTTTTAATCGAAGTTTTTCCATATCATCGAAAAAATTTGTTGTGGCTTCTTTTTAGTTGTATGCATAAAAAGTTTTTTAACATGTAATAATCTGCATATTTTTGACACTTAATAGATAACTAGGAATTGTTGTTGAGTCCCTCCTTAATTTCTAACAACTTGAAGTTAGGGCTAGTTCCGCATCAACTTCTCTTGTTCATTAAATTGTATGTCTATATAAATAATGCTACTGAAACTTTATAATTTTTATGCTCAAACTTGTGTTAAAATTAGTGTTTACAAAAACAAAAAAGCGGCAAACTAATAAGTAGTTGTAAATGTTAGATGCATGCATTAGACACTTAACTTGTGATTAAATTGTTAGGATAAAACTAATATTTGTCAATCAATCAAAATCAGGTACATTAAGGATTTGGGAATTCATATGACAAGTTTTCTGTATATTTGCAAATCCAGTCACAACAACTGCTTCATTTTACAAAATCTTCGAACCAACTAATGAATCAAACTTCTCGAAAATAGAAAGGAAACTTTGCAAATGATGTTTTGCGGAACTGCTTAGAAAAGTAAAATTTCAAAAAAAAGACAAACTTATTTTAGGTACACTAAATGTGTAAGCAATGCATGAAGTGCAATTGAATTAAAGTACAAACATTTCCAATTTTTAAAACAGCCTACGTTTCCGGCCAATTAACACAAATTGTTTACCATGACAAAATTGTATTTTACATTGCTTCTCGTAGCAATATTCTTAGTACATTGCTCAATCTCCATTAAAACCTCACACAAAGCTCCAAAACATAACATAATAAGTGGTAATGTTGCCAGAGTACTTTTCAATCCGGAAAAATACATTGTACAGTTTACATGATTGATTTGAATACTGTTTTCCAATCCGAAAGTCAATTAGATACTGAAAACTTGACCTTATCAGAATTATATTTCCTTACAAACAAAAAATACGAAACGAATTTAAACAACACAAGCCGAACACCCTCTTGCACTGAAATGTCAGCTTTAATGAAGTTTCGTCGTTCAATATCTATCGTACTAACTCCATTTGTCCAAAAGTCCACAAAACGTTTAAACATTGGTCCTATTGCAATGTATACGACTTCAATTGTATTCTTCATACCATTCACTTCATTTGAAACCCAAACTATGATGGACGAATTTTCAATAGGAAAATCCTGGATTGGGATTAATCATTCCCCATCAATAAAAGTAATTTTATCGGTTTCCAGTGACACTGGTAAAGTTCTGTCAAGACATTTACTGTGCAACAACTAATGTAATGAAAAGCTGCCGGCATTAACACCAAATGATTTCATGGTCATTTTGCAAGATCCCACGTCATTTAATAAAATCCACTTTTTTAATGGTAAGGGAAAGAAAATTGTGGCAATAATTATTCCAGTCGACCGGTTATTTTAACAGAAAGCTTGTACCTAATCGTCACGCTTGCCAGCTTTTCGCCACAAGAATGATTGCTTGGCTTGCAAGTTTTTGCGATTCGATTATTATGATCCCACTAACTTTGGGTTCTCATCACAATATAACAGTTCAATTGGTTCATGTGATAGAAGAGTCCAACACAGCTTTAAAAGCTCAAAGTGATTCTGACGAAGTGCTTGAAGGGCCTTACAGCTTTTCGGTACCTGACAAAATATATTGGAGACACTTTGGACTTCTATTTTTTGAAACTATCCAAATAAAGTTGTTATATTGCTCTGCTAAACATCAGAACGGCTCTGGGCAAATCACCGGATTTATGAACGGATACACGATTTGGACAATCCATTTTAAATCAGAAGTTTGGATTGTTTTGTTAGCAATTTGTAGCCGTGATTCCGCATTTGATCGCAAATAGGATTGGCTTAAAAGTATGTCTTGTTAAAATCTTTAAAGCAATAGCTACACTATTAACACAATCTGTAACAATTTCGTCAGGGTAAACGAAATTTGTATGCATTTATCTCGTTTTTAATGCCATGTTCATGAGTATATTATACGAAAACAGTTTAACTAGTTCGGTAATTGTTCCTGATGAGGAAAAACGTTTAAATAATTTGTGCAAAATTATAGAGTCAGGTTGCAAACTACTTTGGAAACATAAACAACTTTCAATGCCACCTGAAAAAATATTCCTTGTGGATTTCAAAAGGTATGATATAGCAAACAAGATTAATACAAGCTTTGAACATGAAACGGTCACACCTTCAAAACTTTTAAGGAAAAATGAGAACTTTGAAATATATGCTATATTTATTAGCCAAAAGACAGAAAGACATGAAGTAATTATTATTGAATATTTTATTCAAAAATTTTACCGACAAAACAGTCTGTAAAACGTTGCTCTGTGCGTGAGGGGCTAAACCCAAGATTATTTTATTGGCACGTTTCATCTTCTAGTCGTCCGTGGTTGATTTTATCAATACCAGGAGTTAAACAAGCAGGTTTGGATAAAAAGTGGGATGAATGGGCGCTGTGGGCTAGTTTTACTTCCAATAAAAATACGGGATTTACCGGATCCAGATATTATCAACACCGTTAAACTGATAGACGTATGTATACTTGGACTCCTTTTAAATGTTTCTGGTATGTTTATGTTATTTTGTGAATGGCTTAGTATTCACTACTTATGTTTGATGAAGAAGTTCAAGTTATGGTTGATGTTGATTCTGTACATTGCAATGTTTCAACTGGAAAAGCATCCGCATACATTTAAAGTGTGTCCATCAAGAATTGTGGAAATATATAAACATTTCAGACGCTAAAACATATTAGCTATTTGTGTTTAAGATGATAGATTATATATGTGGCAAATCTTTGGGACTTATTGAGCTTAATAAATTGAAAATAATGTATCAAATCCAGTCATCATTTATTTACTAAGATCGAGGAGAAAAGTAATATCTAGTCATTATTCAACTTTATTGTGCTCCAGTTGTGGTTTTTTACGTACCAATCTATGTATAGATTAAATTGCCACCTTAAACCATAGTCTTTATTTCATTTGTGATGTCATGAATGACGTCAATTTTTGACAAGATTGTCTTAGTTCATATGTATAAGGTCAATGCAAATTCTGTTAATTTAACACGTTCAATAAGACAAGCACTACATTCTGGACTAAAGTCCAATTTAAATTAAGACAATTTTGCAGTTAATTGTTAATGGGTGTAAAAAATCATCTTAAGTATACCTACAGTAGTTTGAGGAGTAAACGGTAATAATTTATTTGCAAATAAAAATAACAGTCAATATTCTACAAAGTTCAAACATGTTGTGACGTAATAATGTGAAGTTTTAAGCCAACTTGAAAAATGATACAAGATTATTTTACCTAGTATTCTTTGTGAATTCATTTGTCTAATTTCTATATTTTTATATGCTGCTTACTAAGGAGAAAGTCTAATACGCAAAACTAAAGTTAATGATGAACACTAATTCATTTGAAAACTTGTCCGACATTCGGTTTTAACCGAGGTTGAGTTATATATCTATTTATTGAACCTGTGTTTTCATTTGATTTTGGATGTCATCAATGATAAAAATTGTTTACTAAATTGTCTCTGATACATAATTCAGGTCATATAAAATTCCTTTAAAAAGACTATAATTAAAGAATAAAACACACATCACGTCCTGTACATAGTACTTTAGTAGAATTTAAACTATTTAAAGTAATTTGCCAGCAATTCGTTATAAAAAAGAGTGTATAAAGTAAGCTTAATTGATTCAATTGGCGGAATTAGTTGTCATTCTAAATAACAAATGATTTCGGCTACTACATATAACATAAAACTTTACATAAACAAGTGAAACTGACATAACGATCGAATGCTGAGTTACAAAGCTTAAACATTTGTCGGAAAAGTGTTTTCCGACGCATGAAAAAATGCAAACATGTCTATCATCATTATGTCCCCAATTTAAAGTCATTAACGCAAATGTCCTATTTTGAAGGACACTTAACACTTGGTCAAGCTATTCCGTAGTATAAACTCTGAAGTAAAATACATTCCACTGAATTAAACGTACTTAAGTCGTGGAGTTTTTCAGCTTCTCTAGTTAGTACGAAGCAATACACTGTAAAAGCATGTTATGTATTAACTTGATTCGCAACATAAACTTTGTTTACGCTATATATCTTGTTGAGTTTGATATGAAAAGGTTTTGTCTAAAATTCTATATTAAAAAATACAAATCGTTAGAACATTTTACTTTTTCAACCTTCATATCCGTTTTTTCTTGCTAAAATTTTATCCAGATAAAACGATTTTAAAATAGTGTCGTTTTTACGATTGCAGAATGAAAATCCAGACAGTTTTTGTAGGCATCATAATATGCCTCATACATGTATCTAAAACGAATAAATTTAATATCCAGTTTTACAGAAATAACTACGACCAAATTTTTGGTAAGAATTTTTTCACCAAAAAATTAAATATTTTTGTTTC
>JAQFZG010000166.1:0-44781 GCA_034695465.1 Entomobrya nicoleti
TTAAACATTTACGTGTTATTTTAAAGCTAAAATAATTTAAATAATTTATTTTTTATTTTGTAGCGGAATTCCGCTACATGGTGGCGGAATTCCGCTACTGATCCTCCACTGTAATTGATAAAGAATGCAAAACGGAATTCATAATTTATCGTCCTCATTATATATATAAGTTAGTGAACACATCAAAAACTCTGGATCATTTTAATTTTCACTCGCAAAAGAAGTTATTGTTGTCAAATAATGTAGCTGAAAAACGTAACTATTTTTTTCGCAATATAATTTATCAAAATCACAAGCAAATAATGATTTGGCCAATTTACGCACTGTACGTGCTTACAGTAGCCTTCATCAGGGCTTACAAATGGATCGAATTTCAAGTACTAAAATTAGCCAGTCCAATTCTTGAGAAGAAAGCTCAAAGTATAGTAACCCCTCTTGGTATGGTATTACATTTTGAAAAAGATGGAAAATTAATTCAACCTGACAATAAAGTTGCTCTTCTGGAAAAACGAAGTGAAAAGTATGACAAGCTCGTTCATATGAAAATACACAATAACTCGTTTTTACCGAGGATGGCAAATTTGGCCCTTTTGGGGTGGGGTGAATGCTTCATCGATGGAACCTTTACTTGTAGTGATCCGGAGGATATTACTGAAATTTCAACGAGATGGCTGGAAAGTAATATGTTTGATAAGTTCTACTACAACTGGTGGAACAAAACGTTGGAGTGGTTGGAACTTTATGCTTTTAATTTGCAAACGAAAAAACGAGCATTTCAAGTTGCAAAAGCTCATTATGACTTGGGCAAGCACACAAAACTATTTTGAAAGATTATTTGACATTAAAGTAGTTAAACATTCCGTTTTTTTTCTGAAAAACAGGTAATGAACTATTCCAAGCCATGTTGGATCCCTGGATGCAGTACACGTGCGGCTATTGGAAAGATGTTGACAACTTAAACGATGCCCAAATAAACAAAATGGAGCTGATCGCTAGGAAACTGGATTTGAAACCGGGAATGCGCGTCCTTGACATTGGCTGTGGTTGGGGCACTCTTTGCAAATACCTTGCTGAAAATTACAAAGTAGAATGTGTAGGTGTATCTATTGGGGAACAGGGTGTTATTTATGCAAAAGAAATTTGTAAAGGTTTACCCGTCGATATTCGTCTTCAAGATTATAGGGAAGTTAATGAGCAGTTTGATAGAATCGTGTGTGCAGAAATGCTTGAGCATGTGGGTCACCATAACTACCGGGAATACTTCAACGTTGTGAACCGTTGTCTGAAGGATGATGGAATTATGCTACTTCATGTTATTGGCAGAAATCACCCAAATTTTCCATTGGGCTCCGATCCATTTATACATCATTATGTATTCCCTAATCTATATCTCCCTGACACTGAACAAATTTGCAAAGCTATAAAAGGTTTGTTCATTATTGAGGACTGGCACAATTTAGGGCAAGATTTTGATAAAACACTTACCGCATGGAGAGAAAATTTTATGAAAGGGTGGCCAAAAATTCAGGATAAGTATGATGAAAAGTTTTATAGAATGTGGGTCTTTTTTCTGTCAACGCTTATTGCACTGTTTAGATCAAGAAGGGCTCAGTTATGGCACATTGTATTGAGTAAGGATGGTTTAAAAAGGGAGTATAGGGCTGCCCGTTAAAGAAAAATGTATGTCTTTTTATAAACGTTTTATAAAGTTCTTCATATTTAGAGAAGTAGAAAATTTGTACTTTTTTGTACTTCTTTAAACTTACAACCTTTCTGAATTACTTAAATAAATCGAGTTTAACTGTATTACGTGTACTTAAGTTGCGTAATTATTTTTGTCATTTATTTTGATATTTGTTTATTTGTCATAGCTATTATGTATCACCTATCACCTACACTGCAAAATAACATATGTCTCTTGAAATCAATTTTTTGACTGACCTGAAAAATGAGTGTATGAAGAATTAATCTTGACCTGACTTAATCTTGAATTTAGAATTTTTATTTTAAAGGAGTGTCTCCGGCATGGTAGGATTAAAAAAAAGTTAAGTGCTAAACTTTTAAACATAAGATTTGCATACGATTGCTTCATCATATCATATTTTCGAATTTTCCCACTTACCTTACCTACCCATCTCCGTCTTTTAAGCTAAAATGAGAAAAAGCTTGCCTAGGGACAGAGATTTCACTCCCTCGGTGTGAAATTTGCACCCATTCCAGAGATCGAAATATCTATATAAGTGTCCCTTACTGGACAAAAAGGCAAAACCCTAAGTTAAAAATTGGGTTTCATTATTTAGGTTTAAGCAGTTTTTTTACCTTGCTATTCCTACATGGAAACAGAATAGTGATTTGTTCTAAAATTGCAACTTTTAGATTATTTATTTTTTTGTTCAAAAGCTGAAACTTGCATAACTCCTTTATATCTGATTTGTAATTTATAATTATCCTAATCACATGCATCAGGTGTCAGGTACAAAAAATCCTCCTCAAAATAATATACTTATGCTTTTTACCAAACATTCCTCTATCGTAAGTTAGATTACTTTGTAACTTCAAAAATGATACACTCATTCATTCGCATGTAATTTCATTTCCAAAAGACGTTCGACCATATATAGTAGTACCAGTACCAGTACTGATGATCGTAGTAACTGATAAATGAGTTGGGAACTCAACTTTAGTTACAATTTGATAATTTATGAAGAGTCAAACTAAATTTGTTAGGTGTTAGTGTTTAAATATTTATGATGGGAAGTGCATTCCAAAATCAGTTGAGCAAGATGGATAGTAGCGGTGATGAGGTAGCACTGCACTGTAATAATCTTATTTACTCATGCGTGCATAGTAAAATCATAAGCCATGGAATCAAGTTCTTTTTTAACACAAAAATAACATCTCAATAAAAAACAAGTTTTACTCACTGCTATTTTTTTTAAATTGCACATTGTACAGCTTTCAGTTTGTACGTATAAAAGTAGGTTCAACTCCAATAGTCGTTCAGAACAATTAATTGTATTCGTTTAATTGCGAAAACATATCGACTAAAGTAAATCAATCTGTAATACAAAAAAAAATCGGTGGTTATCTGAATGCAAACATTTCAGTCATTCCCGAATACATTGAAGCCTCGAATGTCTTTAAAATAAATTAGAACATGCCCATGAAGAAAATTGATGTTTACCTGTAGTAGTAGCATAAAAATTATGTAATAATATATTATCTGAAATTCAATTCCGAACGTATGGTAATTTTCCATAAAATGTTTATTTCTCGTACCTAATGCATTAATTACAAAAATGGGATTATAGGGGGAAGTTACATAAGTTCATACAAAGGAATGAACTTACATATTTAGATCTACTCCCAATAGCGTCTCTTTTTTCGTTGTTCGTGGGTTGGGAATGATCCACTACGTTAATTTACATATAATATTTGAATCTTAAATCGTGGAAACGTGTTAAACTGATAAATGTAGAAAAATTTCTTAAGAAAAGAGCTTTTTTATAGGCACAAAAAATTCTGTTACGTTTTTAGAAGAGAAATGTCAAGATATTTATTAGATGCGACACGGCTGTTTTGAGGAATATTTGCTATTCAAATGTAAGTTACTTTATTTCAATAGTAACAAGCCATCGATGTGGCTTACCCAATTTTGATACTTCCATTATTTTTAGAGATGTTTATTTTATGCCTTCTTTAAATTAAGTTCTGTAATTGGATTAAAAGTTTCATCGTACTACATAAATAGTTTATTTAGAATGAAATATATATTTATTCGAAGTATAAATATTAAACATAATAACCAATGGAACAACTTTATCTTACATACAACAAATATTTAATGCATACAAATCATATAAAAAAATTAACAGCATATCGTGACATAAAATATAATATGATGGATTTTATTTGATCCAATAATGGCACCATTTAGTATTGTACTGCAACATACAAAGTTGACATTTTAACTATCCTTACTAGATTACTTAATTGAGAACACAAATATTTACATTCCTCATTACTTCTTAGATCACAGGTTAAATTTTGCGAACCATCCTTGACTTTTAGCGAATAGCATATCACGGTATATATGATCCATACACGAACCAACATTATTGCAAAATTCTGGTAGTAGGGCAGCAATTTTCCTACTAACCAGAAAGTTTTCGTCAGAGCCTCCATTAAAAATATACTGTTTTAATGATGGTAATGTGTTGTAAAGCGATAAAATGTCTTCATCATTTTGATAAAAATCCTTAAAAATGGCAAAGGGGGAATCGTCTGGAGTCGATTTTCTAATTTTCTCGCTAAATTCACCAAATTCCACTACATCAACTTTGTACCCTAATTTTTCCGCGACTGTGACAAACTCTTGTTCTGGGGCTGGAGTAATGTTCGAGACATTGAAGATATCATCTTGAGCCTTCGGATCGAAAAATATCTTTACTGATGCCCACGCACATATGTCTACTGGAAGCATAGGCAATGGTAACGGATTACTAGGCATCATTCCCTGCTGTAATATGAACATGTATCGAAGCATGGCATGATTTTGATCTAGAACAAATCTTCCAGTTTGTGAGTGACCCACAATCAACGGAAATCTGAACACTTTTCCAGGAATTCCACGTTCCAAAATTGCTTGCTTCATGAGCACATCTCCTACAAATTTTGTAATTGGGTAGGCAATCGTTGTGACGCCATCGTAATCGTTGAGGTTAGGCCAATCTTCAGAAAATTGTCCATCTTCACCCACAGTCGCAACAGCTAGAAGGCTGGAAGCGCAGAACACGTGCTTAAGTTTACTTCCGGTACAAGCGAATTCTAAAATATTTTTGATGCCGTCCACGTTAACGGCTCGCATGTCCTTATCGGAATCCCGCTTCCTGTAGTGCTCCATATGTTGCACGCTAGCAGCACAATGAAATACCGCATCTACACTGTTACATAACTCCTCCCACTCAAGAGGCGCCATGCCGATGTTAGGCAAGGAAACATTTCCATTCACACAGCGAACCTTGTCCATGTCAACTTGGGACAATATGTCTCGATCTTGGAGTATTTTCTCCAGACGTTCCTTTCCTGAGACAGTATTACTTGGTCGCATCAAGCAAATAATTTCTGTCACTTGTGAGATATTTGAAAGTTCCTTTAAAATGTAAGGACCAAGTGTTCCCGAGCAGCCAGTAAGAAGTAGTGTGGATACATTGTTGATGCTAACCTTTAGTTGATCAGGTTTGGCTTTGATATGTTCAGAGAGTTGACAATCCTCTTTTATAAGACCTGATATTTCATCTGTACTTGGAAGTTTTTCCTCTTGTAAGCTCCCTCCCTCAATAATTTTGATCAAAGCGTCAGCAAGCAGGCTAACTGTATTGCAGTCCTTTACAGCACTAACATTTACAGTAACTCTGTTTCCAAACAATGCCTGTATTGCATTTTTCATCTCAACGAACATTAGCGAATCTACACCCATTTCTTGAAAATTCGCATTTTCCTCAATTACATCTGCGTCATCAAGTTTTAAAATATTTCTCAGCAAAATTCGCAACTTTTCGCTGATCATTTCTATCTTGGCTTCAATACTTTCCAAGAGATCATACTGCTGCCAAAATGCATCCGATTTCATGCGTACGTCACCAGTGTTACCTCCGTTGTCTTTAGTCTTCCACACACGCTCATCCAAAATATGCAAAATTTGAGGACAAAGTTTGCTCAGAAGAACAAAAGATTCAATGTTGAAAATTCCGCTTTGTGTGCGATGGGATTTCATTGCGAATTCAAGTCCAGTCACACCTTGCAAATTGGAAAGCGCTTTTACTCCAGGGAGATCAACTTCAGTAGCGATTCCCACTTCACCCCACTGCCCCCAATTCACTGTTGTGGCTGGTAATCCAATGGAGTGTCTATAATGAGCAAATGTATCCTCAAAAGTATTTCCTGCTGCATGGTTGCATTGTCCAGGAGATCCAACCGTTGCAGCCATAGAGGAGAACATGACAAAATGTTCGAGATTCATATTTTTTGTCAGTTTGTGAAGGTTCATTGTACCATCCACTTTTGTTTTAAAGGTGCTGGATAGCTTTTCCCAAGTTTGATTTTCAATCAGACCGTCCTGAAGTGTTCCAGCAGCATGCATGATGCCTTTCAGAGGAGGGAGTTCCAGTTCACAAATATTGACTTCAATTAGCTTTCTACATTCCTCAAAATTACTGACATCCAGTTGCACTGGTACAATTTTGACCCCATTTTCTTTCCTCATGCAGTTAATAGACTTTATCAATTTTTCACTCGGAAGACTTCTTCCAGCCAAAATTATGTGTTTTGCTCCACTTTCAATCATCCATTGACAAACAACAAATCCAATCCCACCTAGCCCCCCAGTAATAAGATATGTTGCACTGTCGCTAAACATGGGAGTGTAAACAACCGATTTGCCATTTTGTGATTTAAACTCTGACATCACACAAACAACTTTACCAATGTGCTTTGCCTTTTGAAGGTACTGAAGAGCTTGACGAATGCCAACTGCATCAAATCTTACGTATGGGATTGGCGTAACAGCATTTGTAGCGGCCAAATTATTTATTGTACTCATAAGACGTCGAATTTCATGCTTATCCATTGAAGATAAGTCGACGATTGAGTAATGTACATCAGGTCGTAATTGCTTTACTTCTTCCGGTTGCCAAACGGACAATTTACTCATTTCTATGAAACGAGCATTTTGAGCGCATGCTTTCAGTGTTGCTTCCTTGAACCCCTCACTTGTCAATGAATTCAATACAACATCAACTCCGCGACCATTCGTGACGTTGAGAATTTCATCGCCATAATCTGTGCTTCTTGAGTTAAACACATGCTGGATACCTAAAGACCTCAAATAACTTTGTTTTCGCTTGCTTCCGGCCGTTGCAATGATGGTGGCCCCTGCGTTTTTGCAGATTTGGATGGCACTCAGTCCAACTCCTCCAGAGGCTGCGTGAATCAAAACGGTGTCTGTTGATGTAATTTTGGCCACCTCTATCAAACAATGGTAACTAGTGGCAACTACAGCCGGAAGTGTACAAGCGTCACATAGTGTCATATCGTCAGGCACTGCAAGCAAATCCTTTTCGTCAAGTTTTACATGACTTGGCAATGGATCCCCATTTATGTTTAACCCAAACACACGGTCTCCAACAGACCACTGGGATACTTGAGAGCCAACGCGCTTCACAACTCCAGCAAAATCAAAGCCAACAGCATTTATATCTTTGAACTGTTCAGTGGGTTTGAGAACGCTGAACACATCTCGGAAGTTAAGAGCTGACGCCTTGATTTGTATTTCTACTTCATTCTCATCCAAATAAAATGGTTCCAATGTTTCGAATTGTAAATCCGAAATTGACTTTGTTTCCGGGAGAACAAGTTTGAATCTATCTGAACCGTTGGGAATTTTTAAATCAGAAACAACTGGTTTAAGCGACTGAAGCTTAAATTTGTATTTAGTATTATTGAGGTACGCCACTTGAGTGTCTTTGTCATTGCTCCATAATTCATAAAACACTTGCTCAGCTCCAGTCTTGTCATCATTCCCTCCAATATCAATACATCTGCATTGGATATCACTACGTTCATTTTTTAAAGCTTTAGTGAACCCCCAAATGGTACTGGAGTGATGATGAGCGAACTCATTTCCTTCAACCGGCATGATTCCGTTTACAAGACAAGTGATTTTTGCAGATGCGCTTTGCTTTTTGCACATAAACGACTTGGTCATATAAAAGTAAGGCTGTAGCACGGAGTCCTGAGTGGTGCAAGTTTTGTCCAAGGACCATGAATAAATAATGCCTTCTACATTTGGACCATATAAGCGGTCAATGGCATCCATTAATTCCACAAAATCTTGTTCAGAATCTGGCTTTATTTCAAAGATCCACCCACCTTCCGATTTCGAACTTTGGAAACTATCCCCACGCAGAACAGTGATCACATCTCGATTTGAACTAGGAATCTGTTCTAGTAAAAATTGTGATGTTGGGCTATCATCCTGATGAAACACTATCCAATATTTTTGTAAATCATTGGATATGGAAAGCTTGCTTTTGGGATTTGCCACGCCATTTTCGGTTTTGAAGGAATAAATTAGAGAGTGGTAGTTATCGACTGATGGAAAGGCTTCCAAGACATCGAATCCAGCAAGTTGCAATATCTCCTTCCATTTTTCAGTGGACAAGGTACAATGATCACGCCTTACGTCAACATCATCAAATCGCCAAAAACCCTCCAAAAGTCCAAACAAAAAAGTTAGAATTCTACTTTTTCTTGTCTGCTCGCACATCGCAAATTTTCCGTTGGGTCTAAGTAGAGTTCTAATATGTCCTAAGGTTTCATTCAAGTTTCTCGTTGCATGGATTACGTCACTCGCGATTATATGGTCATAATAATTTGGTGTAAATCCTTGACTGATAGGATCTTCCTCAATGTTCAACTTTTTAAAGGTCATCAACTTTAAGTAAGGCTTCAGTGTCTTCTCAGCGGTAGGGAAGAAAGCTGGAGAAATGTCAGTGAAAGTGTATTCCACTTCGACATCATTTTGGTGTAGTACCTTCAAATACTCATTGGTAAAAATTCCTGTGCCAGCACCAACTTCCAAAATCCTAAAAATATTTCTTTGACCAGAGATGTGACCTTTACAATGATTCGATTCAGCTCGTCCGACCTCGACGTACATATTTGTCATGCCAGCTAACTTGCCATAATCTGTGTAGAAATCAGCAACTGGTGGCCACTTGGATTTGGCAGGATCTTCCGGAAACATAATAGGAAGGACCGATTGTGTTCCTTTGAAAATTGCAGAATAATTCTTACCAAGCTCTGATAACAATAAAGTTGAATGAAATGTTTTGACCAAATCGATTGTTAAAATTGACGATGACAACTCTTCTTGAATTTCTATGGCAGATGGTGGGGTTGCAATTACTTTCCACGTTGCTAATGCGACATTTTGTAGAATTCCCTCCTCTTCAAGAACGTACAGGACGTAACTTAACATTTTTGTAAATTCTTTCTGAATACCAAGATTTTGTATCAAGGATTCCTCTGTAAAAGATGCATTCAAATTTGGGATCCACCCGCATTCATATAAACAGCGGAGAAAGTTCAAATATACCAAACGATCCAAATTCATAAAAGCCTCGTTCTGATGCGGCTTTAGTTCATTGAATTCTTTTTGCAGGTTATTTAGGAACTTGTCATCGTAAAACCTCTCTTTTCTACAAAGAGCCAAGTTATGTCTGTGTTGCGAGGGTCCCAAGCTAGGACGCCAACATTCTTCCCATAAATCTGGCATTGTGGAAGTCTGTTGTTCCAAGACAGCTTCCACTGCCTTAACCGTGGTGTCGATGAACTCAACCTCAGTCATTAAAGCCAAAACCTTTCCATTTGATTGTAATAGTAAAGCAAAACAGTAACTCGTTGATAAACTAGACTCGCCAGAACTATTGTCATAGACGTGAATATACAAATCATTTGATGATTCGGGTGAAGGGTTGGACATCCACAAAAATTTGCCTATTCGAATTGGGACGTAAAGCTTTGCCTTTGTATTGGAATTGAGTTTGAGCATCATTATTGCTTGGATCATCACATCCAGTGTTACAGGATGTAGGATGTATTGCCCTGATTGTCCATCATTAATCTCTGGTACCTTGACCTTAGCTATTATGGTACGATTTGTTTCATTTTTCCAAACTTTCTCCAGGCTACGAAAAACTGGACCAAATTTCAACCCCAGAGATGCCAGTTTGTCGTAAATTTGGCATATTGCTTCATCATTCGAAGGTTGCAATAACGTATCTTGGAACACTGTCACATCAAAAGGAATTATTTGTTCCTCTGCAGTTGGAAGTGGAGAAAATGTTGCCACCGCATGTTCAAGCCAACTTTCCGAAATATCAGTTTCCTGGCGGTGAAATATTTTGACAGTCATGTCATTCCAGTCATTTTGATTAATACTCGACTTATTCAACTCAACGACAGTTTGAAGTTGACATGTTTTGTCGTCTCGAATTGCAAGTGGAGCCTTGATCATAAGATTTTCCACCTTCAAAGGCCGACTGGGTTTACAAAGCACATCAGTGGAACCTTCAATCGTTGCCAGGCCTGCTGCAATGCACATTTCAAGATATCCCGCTCCTGGAAAAACTACCGTTTGTCCAATGACATGATCTTTGATGTATGAATGAGTCGATAGATTAACTCCGTTTTGGAATATTTTACTTGACGAAGCATTTGGAAGTACTGAGCCAATAAGAGGGTGAATCGCGTTTCCGGTAACCTGCATTAAATCTGGCCAGAACCTCTTTCCAATAAATGGGTAGTGAGGAAGACGTACCTTCTTTCGATTATAAAACTGATCAAACCCAGACCAATCAATTTCAATGCCTTTTACATATAATTTTCCACCTGCATTTAGAATGGTTTCCCATTCGTCTTGTCCCCGCTTCAAGGATGGGAGGCACAACAAATTGGCGTCATTGTTCATCATTGTGAGAGCGCATAGTACTGGTTGCGGTCCAATTTCAATGAATATCGTGCAGCCAAGTTCAACTGCTGTTTTACTTGCATTAAAAAAGTTTACCTTTTCTCTAGTGTGCTGAACCCAATACTCCGCATCCATCTGATTCATGGAAACCACGTCTCCATGCATTCCAGAAATGTACTCGCATGTTTGACCCCGGGTTGCCTTCGTTTCGTTTGCCACAGCCCTATACTTATCCAACATTGGATACATGTGCTTGGAGTGAAATGCGTGGGTGGCAGCAAGAACAAGA
Organism: Entomobrya nicoleti; assembly: GCA_034695465.1. NCBI lineage: Eukaryota > Metazoa > Arthropoda > Collembola > Entomobryomorpha > Entomobryidae > Entomobrya > Entomobrya nicoleti. Next base: position 10,821 of record JAQFZG010000166.1, read on the forward strand.
CATTTCATTTTGCTTTCAGTGCAAAATTTCGAAAATTCCACTACAGTGGCCGAGTCCCCTGCCACAACTGTCTGTGAGCTTGAATTTATTGCTGCATAGTCCAACACTTTGCTACTGTCGTTGCCAGCAAATAGCCTCATTTTCTTTCGAACTTCATCGTAGTCCGCTTGAATGACAAGCATTTTTCCATGAGGCAGCTCATCAATTAACTTGCTTCTCTCTGCAACCAATTTAATTGCATCGTCCACAGATATTATTCCAGCGCACACGGCAGCAGCAAACTCACCCAAGCTATGGCCCAGTGCGTAGTCAGGTTTCACTCCCCATGACTCCCACAATTTGAGCAGTGCATATTCCACACAGAATATGGATGTTTGACTGTAAATTGTACGATTAACCTCTTCACTAACAGCGTTAGAACTCCATAGAACTTCTTTCAAGTTGATGTTATAGTTCTTCTCCAAGGTTTTATAGCAGTAGTCAAAGTACATTTGAAAAACCGGACTGCAGTCATACAGCCGTTTTGCCATTCCTGGATATTGAGAACCTTGTCCCGTGAAAAGAAAGCATATCTTTCCTTGTGACTCCGAGCTGACTTCCTCTCTCAAATACTTTCGTTGTTCAATGCACGAAACGACGTCCTCTTTTGTACTTGCAATGATGGCTGCCCTGTACGGAAAGTTTGCCCTTCCACAATTCGATGAAAAAGCAATGTCAGAGAGGGATTCCTGACTCTCGTGTATTTTGACTTTGTACTTGTCCAACAGAATTTCCAGAGCTTCCTCCGTTTTTGATGAAATTTTTAAGAGATGTACGGGGCGATCAAAGTTATTGCAAACAACAAGAACTTTTTTGTTGGGAAGTTCAGGTGACTCTTCTATAATGACATGTGCATCTGTACCTGTGATGCCAAACGAACTCACTCCAGCAATGCGGGGTGCTCCTTTGCACTTCTTCCATTCCATACTTTGTAGTGGTATTAGTGCTGGAATCGCTTCCAGATCAATGGAAGGATTAATCTTGGTTAAATTTTGATGCGCTGGAATGGTTTCGTGGAGCATTCCCAGTACAACTTTCATGATGCCTGTGATTCCAGAGCATGACTCAGTATGCCCCACATTTGTCTTCACTGAGCCAATTACCAACGGATTTTTTCTTGCCGGAGAATGATACGCTTTTGCGATGGCGGCGACTTCCATTGGATCTCCGACAGTTGTTCCAGTGCCATGCGCTTCAACATACGATACCTCCTCAGGTCGAACTCGTGCGTCTTTCAATGCTTCTTCCATGGCCAGAGATTCGCAGTGGACTGTTGGGGTTCCCATACTGTTCGATACGCCCTCTTGTGTCACTGCGCTACCTCTGATAAGAGCCCAAATGTTATCACCATCCTTAAGGGCATCAGAAAGCCTCTTCAGAACAAGCACTCCACAACCTTCCGCCCTTGCAAACCCATTTGCATCGTCGGAGAATGTTTTGCAGTGGCCATCGGGGGAAAGTACCATTGGCATGCTATCATTATCAAAAGGATTAAGTAGAAGATTCACTCCACCAGCCAAAGCAAGATTTGTTTCTCCATTCTGGAGTGAGCTACATGCCAAGTGAACTGCTACCATAGCCGAACTGCATCCTGATTCAGTCGCAATGCTTGGACCAGTCAGTCCCAACAGAAACGACAATCGAGCTGTTGCTGCCCCAATCGAGTTGCCCATGTAGGTCCGATAGAAATCCGATTTTCCGGAGTGTATCAGAATATCTTTGTAGTCATTCATCCAGGACCCCATAAAAACCGAACCGGATGTACCACGCAGAGTGTGTGGGTCAATACATGCATCCTCCAGTCCTTCCCAAACCAGTTCATGTAAGAGTCTGTGTTGAGGATCCATGAAAAGAACTTCTTTCGGAGAAATTCCTAAATGATCATATCATGATCCTCATAAAATCCTCATTGGTATTTAACAAGTTAATGTCAGTTTTTTTCGTATAATTACTAATTACCGAAGAATTTTGCATCAAATTCGTCAACTGGAACCTTCAAAAATCCAGCATTAGTTTTCTTTGCATCTGCAGTATATCTACAGCATTGTTCACGTATCCAACGAAAAGGAGGTGGATTGCTTGTACCATCCTGACCTTGAAAAAGCAAATTCCAGAACTCTTCAAGATTGTTGGATTCTGGATACCGGCAGCTCATTCCAACGATGGCAATGGGCTCTTTGCGGTACTGCAATAATTTAGTACAATTTGCATTTGGATTCGATTGCTCAATCAATGGTAAAACGTGATCCTCTCGAATTTTCAACCAATGAATCGCAATTAGATTTCCCAGAATTCCTGTTTTCCTCAATTCTTCGATATCAGATATGTTAGGGTATTCCAACAAATTAGCCATTGAGATATTGTTTTCAAAACTGGGAATAGGATTTAAATGATGTCTGTTATTCTTTATATTTAAGTTTACAGTGTTCAATCTTTAAGTTTTCCATGTTCCAAAAAAGTAAACTAGACTTCGCTAGACTAAACTTACTCAACTAACGCCTTCCCTCGCGTAAAAACATTGTTGTATTTTTCATCAAGTAATTCAATCTTTTTGAATTGGTTTTTTATCCATCTTTTTAGATACGTTCCAATTCCAAAGCCTGTAACATCATAGCACATTTCAGCATATAGAGTATATGTACGCATTAACGCATTAATTGGCAATAAATATATAGTGACATTTATCATTTTTATGGCCATGCAATTTGATAAAAAATTAATATGCACATAGTAAATGAGTTGTTATAAACTGAATGAGTTCCATTTCCATTCAAAACACAAAAGTTGTTCATTACCATTTTTTTCAGAAGTCTTCAATTTAGCTGCCAATGCCATGTAATTGTCCATACAGGGTTTGAACAAAAATACCGAAGCCTTCTCATCCTTTTCCAGCATAACAAGACCGTTAGTTTCCTTGGAGAAAATTTCGTCACAATTTTTCACGGCCAGCATATAAGGTGATACATAGGCACAGTTGTCAAAAGATTTCAAAGCCAGAAGAGAGTACAGTTTGGCAAAATCTTCAAGTTTTAAGTGAGCCCCATTTTGGTCCTCATCAAGGTGGAAAACGAAATCGAACCCGTGATTGAGGGCTTGTCTACAAATAATGTATTCATTGTACATTCAGTGTGAAAATTTCAACTTAAAACAGAGATTGCTTACCTCATAATCGTAGAAAGTTTTGGTGAGGCAATCACAGCTATCTTACGAGTTGTATAAGCTCGCTTTAGAGAGTAACAAAGAATTAATGCTTTCTCCACATCGTCGTCGGTCACAGCAGATGTCACCCAGACTTGCTCCTTGAGTCCTGATGAATAATTTATAACACGACAATTATACAAAAAGATCACGAATTACCTGTTTAAATGTTTTTTTTAATTGCGTTTACCTTTCATTGTGACCACAGCTCAGCAATTACACTTCCCTTAAATTCTAAATTAGATTATTAAATTATGAATTGTGATGTTGAAAAAGCAATGTTAAAAATATTATCTAAAATGGAACATCAAAAATTAAGATGATAATAAATGTTTCGTATAGAACAGCCCGGAATCAACTGTAAATAGACTGTGTATAAGCAGGGTTTTTATCAGTTTATCCTTCTTACCTAAAAGATTTGACCTTATTGTGTACGCATGTATGTAGTTTCGTTGAGCGTCATGAGCATCATTTAATCAATCGAAAGGTAACGTTTCTTCCCCAATCATCTTTTGCTGACCTAGTACTTTAATTCGTGTTCAATGATGACGTGATTTGATTCGGAATTTTTGGATATATTATATATTATTTTGCAGTTTCTGATCTTAATTTGCATCATTCTTATTTCCTCAAATGCAATATATTGGAGTATTTCTTGATGTTTAACTGAATCTTTGTGAAATTATTAATTTTTTTTGAATATCCTTGGACGGCTAAAGAATCTGTGTTCCTAAACTGATGATTTAGTAATTGAAGCATATAAAGCATGGAAAGGATTGCCGTTCTGCTGCATATAGTAGCTGAAATGAGACAGAGTGATGGGACAATTACTTTAATTTATGAGCTTATTTATGATTACATGATAACTATTGCGAATAAGAAGGCTCTTTTCTATCTATTAAAGATAATTAACTGATGTTAAAAATAATTATCTGGATTTTTTAAAACTAAACTGAAGTTGTGCAATGCCCTAATAATCGTAAGTTTTCCAACGAAAAATTATTCAAAAGAAAAATTCATACAAATAATTTATTTCCCCCACTATTTCGCATAAACGCAGAAGGTTAAAGTAAAAATGCCTGATGGAATTTGAGATATGGACAAAATGACTCAGATTTGAGCTAAATTAGAGAAATCAAGCAAAAAAATATCTGCCAGTGGAGTTTTCTTACCTAAGTTTGATACTAGAACAATAAATATATTAAAATCGTCATTTACCATGAATATCTTCTAGTCTAGTCTACATTCATGCATGAAAATAAGTACTTATCCATTCAATACCTACATATTTATATCCAATTTTTATCAATATTATTCCACAGGGACGGTAAACAATAAAAATTGATCATTAACCATGACAATCTTCTCCTAGTCCCCATTCGATTCCCCATTCACGTATGAAAGTTCTATAACATTATTTAGCGTAATGACATCAACATTATGACACAGTGACAGAAATCACGAAAAGAAGCAGATCATTATTGTCATTTCATAGTCATCATAACAATGCATTACACAATATGGTAATGTCTCCTAATCTGTTGATTGTTAAATGGAAATTCGACATTCGAATTCCAGATGTGATACACTTTTTATGACAGTTCCACTTTATTCACTGTACAAGCAATAGGAACTCGTAACAGTCACCACGAACATAATTTTCAGCCATAAAAATGGTTTTTGTACCTCCTATCATATTAATTTATTCTGCTCTCAACTACTATATTTATCATAGACCATTGATTGGATATGTTGCGAAACTTGTGCTGCGCAATCCTGCCCATGAGACTGGTGGAGGAAAATGGAGGGATCCAGTGTCAGTGGAAATACCCCAGGGGAAGTTGAAGGGCAGTCAGGAGTTCTCCCGATCGGGAAGAACTTTCTATTGGTTTCGTGGAATACCTTTTGCCAAGCCGCCTGTAGACGATTTGAGATATGAGGTAAGTTTACCAACAAGTTAGTACTTTAGACACAAGATTTATTCAAAAGCTGGGAAAAATATATTTAAATATCTGTGCGCACAGCCTCCTCAACCGCACGAAGGCTGGGAGGGTGAACGTGACGCCACCAAATACGGCTCCGAATGTCTCCAAATCAATTTCATAACGCGCCAGGTCGCCGGCAACGAAAACTGTTTATTCTTAAACGTCGCCACCAGAAAACTTCCAAACATGACCACTGTATATCCTCGTCGGCGACGCTTTAGACCCAGACTCCGACCCAGACCAAGACAATCTAAAGATGCCCTATTACCCGTTATATTTTTCATTCACGGTGGTCTCTTCATGTTCGGTCAATCCCATACTTTTGGACCCAAATATTTCATGGATGAGGAAGTAGTCATGGTTTCTATAAACTACAGACTCAACTCATTCGGTTTCCTGAATACTGGTGACGGTGTAGTCCAAGGAAACCAAGGTATGAAAGACCAAGTGCTGGCGTTACAATGGGTTCAACAAAACATCCGCTACTTTAATGGCGACCCCAATAGGGTAACATTAATAGGCGAAAGTGCTGGAGCATCTTGTGTACATCTTCATACCATATCGCCCATGAGTAGAGGGCTCTTCTCTGGTGCAATTTCTTTAAGTGGTACAGCTTTAGCTCCGTGGGCTCAGGTTTATGATCCCAGTGAACAAGCCAGGGATTTTGGTGACGGTGTCGGATGTCCTTCAAAAGATGGAACGGAAGCAATGATTAAATGTATTAAAGCCAAGGATGCCAATGAAGTCACCAGATATCATATGGGAGCTCTTATAAATGCTGCACAAGGAAAACAAACAATCTTTGCTCCAACAGTTGACTCCGGTTCAGATAACCTATTCATGCCAGAACCTCCTGTTGATATGCTACGAAATGGAAACGTATCTGATCGCCCTTGGATTACAGGAGTTAACTCGGGTGATGGATTAGTATATCTTATTGCTGTTCTAAGAAATGAATCTATGCGACAATATGTAAACCAGGAATGGCAACGATTGGCGCCTCAAGTACTATCCTATAGGGATCACGTGAATAAGTCTCAAGTGACCATGGACATTGTAGAATATTACCTTAATAACCAGGAAATAAGCCAGGAAACGATTTTGGAGTCGAATGACATGTTATCTGATAGAGGATTCTTTTTAGATAGTCATGATGCAGCTGTAATGCAAAGTGAAGTGGCTCCCACGTATGTATACTACTATACTTATGAGGGAGTGTTTAACGGGGGAAATATGCTGTTTACTAAAGCAAATCTTCCGTTGCCTAGTGACGCTAACTATGTTTTTGGTGGGGGAATGGTGTGGTTAAGATCAATTCTTACAAATAAAGCGGAAAAGTCCAAGTTTGGCATTTGTCATGGGTTGGTGAACAATTCTAGTGATATATGTACATATATTTTAAGGCTAATCTGAGTGATTGCAGTCATTGGAATTGCCTTGGCAATTGGTAAAATAAATAGATTTCCAATGACTGCAATCACTTTACAAAAATTTGTGAACTTATTTAATTGGTCCATTTGGAAAATGTGAAAAAGGGACGAAATGCCGTTACTATTCAACGTGCCATTTATAAGAAAAGAAGTTGACCCATCGGATACAGATTATGAATTTTCGAGAAAGTTGGTAGGTCTCTGGGTGTCATTTGCTGAAGATGGGTAATATCAATACGATTTATTATGAAATCCAATCCAGCAGGTATTTTATTTCTGGCACAAATTCACATGTATATGCTATTTAGTATCCCAGATACAACCCGAGCTGGAGTACAATGGGATCCCGTCAAACCTCCGTCCAAGCTCCACAAGCCTTTTGAAAGGGGAATACGTTCAGGAGATATATCTCTGAAACGGCTTAATATCGACAGGGATCTAACCATAATTGACGAACCATTCGATGAAAGATTAGGATTCTGGAAAAACCGCTCCATTACTTATCTTCCGGATGAGTCGAGGAAGAATTCAGTAAAATTAGCTTGTGGAAAATAAGCTTGTGTGTACGTGTACTTCACTATTAAATTATACCAGTTATACCATAATCAGAATCAGAGCGAACAAATAACGTACTATTCAGATAGATGCGTATAGACAGAACCTGTTAAACTGTATATCCAAAAATAACTAGAATAAAAAAATGCACGCGTAAAGTCAAGTGCTGTGTAACTACGTTCAACGTTAAAAGATTTCGCTGACGTTAAAAATGCTGTCTCATCCTCATCCATCATCAATCATCATTGAATTGAAATACAAGTGGTTGCAAGTTGCAAGTGGTAGTATATCCATCATTGCTTATTGCTTTGTATTAATTGCTACTCTACCTATTATTTCCAGACCGGACTAGAGATATCATACATTGAAACAAATCCAGCCAATCAATCATACAAACATCACATGCTTTTTTGTGAAGTTTCCCATGCATTTGATTAACCTAAAAATTAATTGTAATTGTAAACAGTATGTTAAGCTGAATGAAATGCAGCTGAAGATAAACAGACAACAAAGCCAAAAAATCATGCCATTTAATCTAATCATTTAATAATCCATCCTTCCATTTTTATACAAATATCCGTTCCGTAATAATAATCAAGAATGCAATTGCAAAAATTCCACAACACTTCCATGTATGTGTACAATAAACATTCAATACAAACTGACTAAACTATTTATAGTACTGGCATGTATATGTTTTCGTAGCAAACAAAAACAACTTTTTGCGAAGCAATTGAACGAGCCATTAATCAGAAAAATTATTTCATAGACAAACTGTTATGATTAATTATGGAATAGTTAAGGAAGGAAGATGCCTACACAAAATACAGACAACGAGCTATATGAATTCAGCAAAGCACAAACAAAGAGCTGAAATGAAAAGGAAATCAATCGTGCTTAATAGCTACCCACCCACGCATATTTAAACACGTGAGGAAACGGTATATACATACAGAAGCTTACATATACATTCGTTAAATTTATTAAACGAAAGTGTACACAAGGTGGTAAGGCAATTAACCATTATAGTTAGTACATTCACTTCAAATTCTCAGAGTACGTCTTGTTTATTTATTGAATAGCTATGCATGTCAATGCGTAATATAAACTTATACACATATTTACACCATACATAGTATGTAATATCTTGTTTAAATGGTAAAAATAGCTAAAAACAAAACTTTTTTGACATACTGGAAAATTTACACAGAGAATGTAAAGAAATATACCTAATTAAAACTCAAAAACAACATCAATTAGAATTACGTGCTAAATCTGCCCTGTCGAGTTCACATATTATTTACCGAAGAGGATGTATTTAATATACCTACGCAAGTTTAACATTAAATATTGGATAATATGGAAATAGTTTTTTATCTTCTAAGTTGAATCAAGTGTCATCCTCTTTCCATTTTACCATTTCGCTTGTTATATCATATCATCATATCAAATCACAATAGGACATTCCATTACTTATGCACATATGTACACAAGTAATGCAATGCCGTAGTATGCACACATAACCCATGTCACAAACAAAAACTCGACTCAACAAACGTCAAAAATATTTTTACCTCCAGTCATCAATGCCATCAATATATTAATATGCCATTTTAAGGCTATTCAACGTTAAATACAGCTTTATCTAAAGTATTTTTGATCTTATCAATAAAAATCCTCTCATTCATCGTCACTGAAAAGGGTTAAATGTCAATAAATTGCGAGTAGGCATCATAGCTTATAGCTCCTGTTCACCTTACCAATTTCCATGTAACGTAAGCACAATATATTTTAATCTTCATAAATCATAAATAGCACAGCAGGATGTACTGCACAGATATAAAAGAACAAATTTCCACTTGAATCAAAGTGAAAAATAGAAGTTAACTTGTTCACATAACCTATTGGCTACAAATAAAGGTAATTTATATACAAGCTTGCATCATTACATGCTATTTTTTGTTGCATCCATCCACTCAAAAAAAAGTTTAACGTAACTTGACGTTAGTTAACTTGTGGATGTGAACTATTGGCATTTTGACTTGACTCATGTTCATGTCCTAAAACCTGATTTACTATTTATTTCAATACATAACAACATATCATGCCACATCACATCAGTAACTCGCAATCATCTAGTTAACAGCTCTAAACGTTCTAAATAAAGATATTAGTTTATTGAAATGCTAATTTTTTTTATCCAGAAGTAAAGTTTAGGAACTAGACTACTAATGTGTCTGCAAACTGTGCTGCTGCGGTAATTTCCACTTTTTTAGTTTGCTCAGTAAAAAAATATATTTTGAAATGAAGTGGTTTGGTTGAATTGAAAAGAAAAAAGTGATATTTCCCAACAATATTGTTGGCCTGTCAGTGTCAGTACTACTTCCTGAGATTATCTACTCTTATGTGTGTTTTTAATATTCATCAATCATCTACACAATATAATTATCAAATCAACAAAAAAATCGGAACGCAGTTTAGTTATTGTAGTGGTTGTTGGGATTGATAATCAGCTCATCAGTATCGTTTTGGTGTTTGTGTTGGCTTCATCAGTAGCGAGCACTCCACCGGAGAAGTTTACTGGAATCTCGGGAAATCTTTGAGACTGTAAAGTATACAGTATACCATAGATCAAAAAGCATTTCATTTTGATTGAAATAATATCAAAGTGACAATTGCTAAAAAACGTACATTGTCAAAATGTCGGCACCGAATATTGTGGAAGAACAAGTGTTAGAAGAGGTAAGCTTAAAATAAAATATTAAACGGTGACATAATATATTTTGATTAACCTAGTTTAGAAATAATATTGAATTTTCCTAATTATCCAAATGATTAATTACTCTGATTTCGGAAATTAAAGTTTTATCAGTACATTTAAATATTTTTCATACATAATCATATTTTTTATTTAATGTGCAGTTCCGAACCCGCGTGAGTGACGTTCTGAAAACAAAGGAGCAACACAGGGCCAGCTACCTCATTAGATGGCTTCGAGGTATATAAAAATAACCTTTTTCATAATAATTTCTCATACAAATCACACAACTTATCATTTAACCCATCACATCACATATTAAATATTATATCACACAACTAATTACAATTATGTCCTTTAATTATTTTCTTTAGCTCGTGATCTTGATCTGAACAAAGCAGAGCACATGCTACGTGCGGTAAGTTTTTTTTTACAAACTAATTACCTGAACGTTACAATTATCAAGTACAAAATTTGTTACTCAACCACAATGACATTAACATTGATTTTCAACTTGCAGGCCTTAAACTGGCGTAAGATGAACAACATTGACCGTGTACTCGAGGTCCAATTCGACTCCTACTTCCGAACTGAATTCCCCTATTATCTGAAAGGAATCGACAAGCACTTCCAACCCGTTCTCGTGGTCCCCATCGGAAAATGGGATCTTCGCAAAGTTGTCGCCCAAGGGAAATCTGAAGAATTTAAGCTATACGTTAACTACATTTTTGAAGACGTTTGTCGCGCAATTAGACGTCGTAATGAGGGCCGTGATAGGGACCTCTATCCAGTTACCCAGTTCACCACAATTATGGATTGGAAAGGCTACTCATACATGCAGCTATGTAATATAAAGGCAGTTAAAAACATTTTATACGCAGGTGGTATTTACGAATCCTACTACCCAGAAGTGCTCTTCCGAGCTCTCTTCATCAACTGTCCGAGCTTTTTTGGGATTTTATTGGGAATGATTAAGCAGTTATTGGCACAGAGAACTTATGAAAAGATCAGTGTTCATGGAAGCGACAGAAAAGAGTGGGAACTAAAGTGTAGGGAAATTATTGATGTGGATCAACTTCAACTGATTTTAAAACCAATTTCTTAAAAGAAATGACAGCCATAAATAGTATTTTAGTATTGTAGGTCAGTATATAGGTGTTACAATATTTTTTCTTTTTAAAAGTTGATTCTGTGAATCTAACATAAGTTATCTTTATTTTTTTCAATTTTAATCTTTAATTTAAAATATATATATACTTATTTGTACTTGTGAAATACTTTTATTTTCAATAAAGCTATAAAAAGATACATGTTACATAATATTGTATTTTAACCTATCCACCCACGCACACCCTACATTTTTACATTTAATAATTTTTCCACTTATTTTGCATCAATTAAAAAATAAATTTTTACATTGAAAAAATAAAACTTTTGGACTCTGGACATTAATATTAAGACCAGCTTGTTTTGATATGGTTCGTTGCCTAATGGTTTGTCAAAATGTCAAAAAGTAACTAACCAGCGTAATGTCAAATGTCTTGTTTCATCGTAAACTTCAAGAGTTATCTCAAGTAAACTTAGAGTCAACTGGATAAAGTTGAAGTAACGTATAGAATTAATGGAGCGCAGCGCAAAGCTTGTTTTTTAACATTCAGTCTGTAAACAGCCACATAAACCAATTTTCACATTCATTATCTTATCATCATCATGGTCAATACAAATAACTCATTTAATTTTAGGTCTAGAACCTCACATTTCATTCATTCATGAGTCATATCCATATATCGTTTGTATCCTGATGGTAATAATGAGATTCACCGTAGTACAAATCAATGTCGTGTTATTAAATACACAGTACTTTTTACTTTTGACCAAATAACAACCAATTTATACCTTTACTTATTTGGTAAACATTTACACAGAGAGACGAAGTCAAGTCAGATATTTGCATTTTGACCAAAATGTTTGCAACTCATTGTTGTAAAGTTAATACCGACTACCGACCTTGTTTGCTTTACAATAGATTTTCTCAGAAAAGTATTGAAATAGGTTGTTAACTGTTACGTGTGTCGTGTCGTCATTGTCAAGTCGATTAACATGCTAATATAATAAATACTTAACAGGAGGTGCAGGTGGTTTACAAAGTCATAATAACATTGCGTGTATTGCTGACAAGACAACTACACAAAAGTATTATTTTTATTCTAAAATCAAAGTCAAAGCCAAAGCTTGTGTAAAAAAAACTAAAGTTGTTATTGTACTTGTCGCTGCTGAATGTGAGAACTTCCACCTTGAGTCCAGCAAAAGCACACATAAATATTATGCAGCGATTATCAATTGTTTTTGTGACGGTGATACTGTTAATGGTGTTGACCAATCAACGTGGTAAGTGAACTTGTTTACAATTTAATTAAAATTAGAGTTATTAAATTTTTACACAAATTTATAATAAAATTAAATGGTTTATTGAAGCCCTGTCTGACGTTACATCTACCGAGAGAATTTACCGAGATTTTCAAACCTGTCCAGAAGATGCGGCTCCTTGCAAGGAACATTGCATTAAAGACACTGGTTGGAATCCATCAAAGGTTCGTGCATGGTGCATGACTGAAAAGAAGAGTACGGAAAATGATTGTAAATGTGTGTGGCGGTGGCGTTAAGGGATGGAAACGTTAAGGAAACAGAGACGAGATGGCGAAATGGTTTTCAAAATTGTGAACATTTTCGATTGATATTTATTTTGAATAAAGAAACTTGAATAAAGTGTGACAAAAAATGTGAAAATAGGTCACAGGGTTTTACCTCAAGTCAACACGTGGGACGGTTTCACCGTAAACGTGACATGTGCTTACATATTATACTCATCTACGCTCAATTCAGTATGGACAATTCACAAAAAAGTTTGTTCGTCCGTAATTCTAAGAAAAGTTGATGGCTATTCTCATTTAAATCTCATTAGTCATCAGTGGAATTTATCTCATTGTTTATTGCTCTAACCTTATCTGGAACTCGTATACATTTTTTTTACTATATTTTCATTCACAAAGCGATGGTTCAAATATAAGACACACCACCATATCCCTTACCATAACATGCTTGGGATAGTTGTGATCTGTTATCAACGTGCAAAAAATCTCTTTCATCCGTTCCGTGCAAAGAAAATTTCACAGGAAAACTGTTTTTTTTTAATGTCAACCCCATAACGGTACATAACCTAAATTCTTTATAAAAAAGGTGACGCATTCACGCATACCAATTTCTGTGAAATGGACTTAATATGAGGTTTAAACAGTTTGTATGTTTAATAAATAGGGGTGACTGGAGAATTCAGTAAATACGCTTATCTATAAACTGTAGACTAGACAGTGGGGTCCCAATCGTCAATTATCACTTTATTTGTGGTACGCTGATTTGATTAGTGATCGATCGCTGCCCACTGCAGCGTATTAACTACGAATAACTTTCGCAATAAATGCGGAAACAGAGCAGTGCTCATTGCTATACTTGTGCTCCAAAACACAACGAGAAGTCAAAATATTTTCCCACGATATAACTTTTTGCTCTTGCACTTCACCAAAAGTTATATCGTGGGAAAATATTGGGTTCTCGTTTTTAGCTTGTTGGAGTACAGTGACTGTCACACACAGCGACACAGCCAGAGCAGCACGGTTCTATTGCTGCGTTGCTGCACTACAAAAGTTGTGACCTGTGTGGGAGGAAAAACGATGTTTTATTTTGTGAGTCTAAAATCGGTAATTCATCTTTTCTGTTGATTTAATTGAAACTTCAACTAATTTAATATAAAATTAAAAGGTCACAAATTATGTGTTATCTTCTTTATTTAGAATTTAAACGTAATATAACATTTAATTTTTAATTGTTTTTGAAATTTTAAACTTGCTTCTCCAACACAAGAACATCCAAAGGCATAGTCTGCTTCTGCTTACTAGTCTCCTTCCCATCCCACGATGGCACTGGAACCGTGTTCCCCGTCCTTTTAAATCCTCTCCTTTCATACCAAGCTAACAACTCTGTTCTTTGCAACAACACCCAAATTTGCACAGCACTACAATCAGTCTCTTTAGCATATTCCTCCACCTTTTCCAATAACTTCCGGCCAAGCCCTCCATTCTGGATTGAAGGGTGCACACAAATCATGCCCATACGTAGTTTGTCGCCATGACGTTCGGTTCTCACACAACCAATCATTTTATCCCCTTCCTCCACATCCACGCACTTGAAAATGACTATGTTGGGATTAACCATGTCCTCTTTTAGCATTTTTTGTGTGACACGGGGTCCTTCGAACATGTCAGCTTCAGTGGTCCAACCTTGTTTGGAGAGATCTCCTCGGTAGCAGGTTTCCACGAGGTGTTCCAAATTTTCAATGTCAGCTGAGGTGGCTGGCACAATTTTTCGGTGGTCATGCATTTTGACTTTTGATCTTTATAAAAATTAGATTCTTGATGTGAATTAAAAATCTCTAGTAGAAAAATAATTATAAAATGTATGAAAAAATTACCAAATTTCACAACGAAGCAAAAAAAATGGAATTTATTGCAAGTTGCGTTGGATGGATAGATACCGAATAGGGGAATAATTGCACAATTTTTCTCTGCCTATGTCTAAAGTGCGGACTGTGAACACGAAATGACTGAGTGATTAGACTAAATATCGATAACTGAATAGATTTCACTGGAACATATATTATGCTGGTTATGTAGTACATTAACATTTCATGTCGGCTTTGCTGAGCTTTTCACCAAAAGTAATCACTTGGATAACAAATCATTATATAAACTTACATCACACTTATCTTCATGGGTCAAAGCCCTTGACCAAGTTCAAGGGTAAATGGTTAGAAAATGTAATTATGTCTAATACATTTAATTGCACAAATATACATGAAAAGCCCAACTGCATTTCAGTCATCAGTGGCAGCCGAACAACCAAGATATGGATTATGAATTGAATGCAATTTATTATACCTCGATTGCTGATTGGTGGAAACCGATTTAAATAAAATAATTAAGCTTAAAAACTGAAGTGAAGTACTCTTCTCATTTAATCTTCAATGCAAGTGTAAAATTCCAAAGTTTAATCGTTTTTATTGGATTCTACAATTTCGTTAATTTAATCACAGAAAATTCATTAATTTCGTCATATATTGTATATCACCCGTCACTCTTTTTCATAACCTTTAATTATAACACATGTCAAGTTTTAAAATAATTGGTTAACTCATCACATAATTAATTGATTGACAAGGACGATATATCACAACATTATTATAAAAGTAGTAAAATCTTAATTATGCTTGATATTTAATCAACAAAACCAATAATTTCCATAATTCATGTCAATTAATCAACACTCTAAATAAACACACTGATTGGCATACGAATACGAATCCTCATCTTCCTCCTCCTCCTCCTCCTGGTCATCTCCCTTAATGAAATAGTTTATTGGAGTAATTTTCCTCAAGTAAACATACATCTCTCTGTTAAAGTTTGCTCCTTTCTTCAGAGAAATGAAGACATTCAGTATTTCACTCGCATCCAAGTAGCACCTTTTCAACGTCTTGATTCGAAGTCGAAACCTTGGCTTGCGAATGGCCTCAGCAGATTTTAACACCGACACCACAGGAAGATCTGCGCTCAAAGTAGGACATCCAAAGTCTTTGTTTTTTAAACTGATCTCCGCCTCAAATCCACTACTGCATCCCACTCCCGACTGGTTAAATACTTCGGGGGTCAAGTTCAGGATAATCCATGACACAAAGTTGGCTTTGGGCTTTAAAAGTGTGAGAATCATAACAGTGGTATGATCATTGTACAAAATCACTGGTTTCCAAACACCAGTAAATGTCTTCATGTCTTTGATGGACTCGATAAAATTCTGAATTTTCAGATGGACGACATCAGAGTGATGTAATTGGGCTCTGTGGTGACTATGGAAATGGCTTACAGTCAAGGCGCCACTGAATGGGTTTGTCCAGAAGTCACAGTTGTAACCAAGGAGCTTGCACAGTTGAACCCGCTTGTCACTGAAAAAAAAATCCACAAAAATAAATTAACTTTTTAGTTTAAATTCTTAGAAAGTGACGTAATTATTCTCAATCAAATATGTTAACAACTTACTTGTGAACACAGTTAACCATGTGACTTTTAATACTAATCAGCGAAATGTTCCTCTGGCACCCATTCTGCTTGAACGGACAAGGCACCGCAATTGATTTCAAGAGGTTCTCCAAAACCCGGTTTCTAATTAGGTCTCCATCATCCACCTCGAAAGCAACTCGGCACTGTGGGCAATCTCGAACAGTTGGTTGGTTTTTACACTTGTGACAAATTATGTGACCGTTTTTGCATTGGTAAATTTCCCTCTCAGGCACTTCGAAGCAGATTGGGCACTTGAAATGATCCGGAATGCCGTCATCCGGAGTACCATCACCATCATCACTGGCGTTGGAAATTACTAGTTCTGATCCTGACATAATGACCAAATAACTTGTACCTTTTCAATAAAAACAAACACAAATTAATGAATTTTATAAACCTTTGAAAAATTAACAAGATTGGTATTCCTTCATCTTTAAAATAATTTACTTACCAAATTACTTCATCCACAAAACCAAAACTTCCAGAATTACAAGCAAACGATAGTTAGCTTAAAAAAAGATCACAAAAATTGTTGAGGTAGAGCAGAGCAGACGATTAAATGATTTTGTTGGAAATCAAAACTATGTCATCTTAAGACCAAACCTATCAAACGAAACATCAATCGTAATGATCGAAATGTGGTATCTCAGTCTCACAAAAAAAACTCTGATTTCGCTAAACTAACAACTGATATATTAAGTTTAATGTTTCTGTTTTCGAACATGTGATTTTATATTTGCAATACGATTATGTATGCATGCACCTGTCTGTGCATAATAAAAATGCATTTTCCATGTTTTGTCGTATTTCATATGTAATTTCTTATGCTTTGAAGTTTGATGTCTGCAAAAATGCAAAATATGCAAATGCGACGTACAAGGTCTGACTGCAAGTAAAATTTAGGGGTACTGTGATACTGTGATCAAATTATATTCATTAGTTAAATATAAAAATTTCAGACATTTAAAAATGAAGTATGAGCTTTGAGCTGATGATGCATGATGGTATTTGAGTCATTTAATCATTAACAAAATTCAAAACAGCAAATTAATAAAGTAATTTAAAGAATGCTATATGATTAACTTAATGCTAGTTTTATTTTTAAATGACTTTTACTTCAATCTAAACTCAGAAATTTTTCATAAACTCGATAGTCTGTCTATTGATCAAATCAACGTTATCCTTAGCCCATAAGAAATCCAAATGATTGTACTTGTCATGATTCACACGGAACATGCGTTGCAAATTGGGAAGCTGTTCGGCGAGACGATAAACATCCTGAAAAGAACCCAATCAAATATATGTTTTTTTAAAGAATCAAATCAAAGTGACATAAATTCTAGCACAACAAAAATGTAACTTACAGCTTTAACACCAAGCCAATCATTTTCTCCCCAGTAGAATGCGACAGGAGCTGTGATTTGTCTCAAGTCATACTCTGGAGGAGTTGATGTTCCATACTTTTCCAAATTTTGTTTCCGGCCATAGTCGTACTTCCTAAACTTGCCAGAGTTTACTCCCTGAGCGTAATGTACCACAGAACGAACACTGGCACCGGCTGGAGAGTGGCCCATGATTGTTGGCAAAAGTTCCTAATTTTTAAAATAAAACGAATTTTCATGTACAATTCATTTGACATATTAAAAATGTACGAATGGCGGGTTTTGAAAAATTAAATATTTTCTCCATACAGGATCTAGTTGATCCACATTATATCCAGCAGCTAGAAATAGAACATTGTTGCATATCACATTAATTGGACTATTTTGATGACAAGCCGTTTGTCCCAAAAATTCCATGAATTTGGTAGATGGCAAAAATTCATGTAATCCAAACATGTTAAGCAGCCACTAAAAGCAGATCAATGTCAATCAGTCATAAAAATTAATTAGATTCATTAAAAAATAGGTACGATCATATTAAGCATTTTAACCAGTTGTCAACTTGTGTCAAGTCCTAAAATATATGTATGTACCCACTTCAATTTGGTTATCAAAAGGAGCAATCAAGCGAATAGGGCTTATCAGATGCTGTGTGAAGGACACAGGAGCGAAAGCGTTCATCAATTTAATTTTTGAGTTATACTCGGGACGTTCCGACATAGCAACCCAGAATGCCGTAGTGCCCATCGAGTGACCAATGTAGTAAATCCCATCAACGCCAGTAACATTTAAAACGTAGTCGATGTCAGCAGGAATATCTAAAAACAATGTCATTATCATCATCGTTTTATAAGCAGCCATAAAATGCGCAAAAGATTAATGAATTAATTTAAATATATTTGCTTTACCATAAAGTCCAATTTCGTTCCAGCTAAAGTCAAATGACAATTTTTTAATGCTAATTTTAATCTCTAATTAAAATTAAACGATTATTTTTTTGGGGAAAGATTTAATTTACCTGAAATTCCAAAATTGTTCTTTATCTTTCCATGGATGTAAGTCAACATGATTCCTTCCGTACGTATTTCCCCGATAATTGCCTAGCCAAACGTCGTAACATTCATCAGCCAAGTTATATCCTAAAAAGGCCAAATTAGATACATAGATTAATTAAACTGTACAAAGTGATTCTCAATCTCACCAAAATTAGTTTTTTTTAAATTCAATTACCGAGTCCCTTTTCTGGTCCAGCGACAACCCAATTAGAAGAGTCTCCAAGGAGACCATGCTGAAGCCAAATTACTCGCTTGTTTTCACCAGGTCCACATTTCTTTCCATAGGGAATACGATGGGCTTCAAGAATGTAACCATCTTCTGTAGTAATATTGTGAACTTCAACTGGATATCCATATTTTTCAATTAGTTCAGGCTACCCCAAAAAAAGATTAAAAGTACATTTTAGTATTTTAGTCTGTTAAAATGTACGATATATTTTTAATGCGTACCACAGTCAACTTTGCGTCTTCATTGTCAGACAATAAAGAGAGGTGGGCATTGTTCGATTCCGAACTAACTAGGGATGTTAGACCTAGCCCTAGTAATCCTACTAAAATCAGATTCATTATCCCTTATAGTTTCAACTATGTTTCAGAGAGCTAATTGATTTGGAACTAGTCAGCGGTTGGTTGGTTGGTCACTGATTTTTCGGATATGTCATACGATTGTAAAAAAAATGCCTATCATCACAATAACACTTTAAATAATATTATGATAATGATAAGCTAAATACTTAAGTTTCATTTTAAAAAAAACAGATTTCTAAAATCACTTTACTTATCTCTGCAATTGAGAACATTGCGTTGCGATAAATGTACAAGCAAACAATTTCAGTTGATTAAGAATGTCAAGATCATGATTGATTTCAGGGAATGTCAACATCGATCAATTTCCGTTCAGTTACTGCTCTGTACGGAGTCAATGCTAAAAACATTGAGTCAGAACACATTTTGCATTTACTGATAAGTTTTTAGTAATGTCATTCGATAATCTATGACCATCGCATACCAATCACATTTCATAATAACTTTGACATATTTCTGGAATAGAATTAAGCATTTCCAATGGATTAACAGTTTAATACTTAAAAATCGGAAAGAGATAATAAAAGTAATAAATAAAACGTTGAATTTAAAGTAGATTATTTGGTCCTTTATTGAATAGCAAAGGGATAAACTGTGAAAAAACTGGATAAGGGTAGCTAAGCTAAAGTAATTAAAACTTTTAACCTTGTTATAGTCCAAGTGGAGTTTAATTGAATGCCAAGATCATAAGTTAATTAGTTAACATGTAACGTAATTTGTAGGTATCGTCGATACAATGTATTCACAATCACCCTCCTAATCATCATCCATTACCCTGGATTGGGTTCAAAATTAAGTAAAACAAAAAACCTTGTTATCTAGCTATATGTAACGATGTAATTGTTAATTGGTCAAAACTAACACTAGCACAGGAACCTAATTAACTCAATGCAGTACTTTATAATTATCGTATGAACACACCACCCTATAATCATTTCGCCTGTCCCAATACAAAGTATATTTTCTTTCGATTTTCCCTTGAAAAATTAATTCAAGCGCTAATTGTTCATTGAATATTTGTAACACCTTCAATTTTCATGACACCTTGAAGATTTATGTTACTTTATGCGGCTCCAGCTCCAGTACCCATGCATTATATCATCCATTCATGCGGAAATAATTAGAAAATAATAACCATTTTGGCACAGAAGAGTATTAGCGGTGCAGATGCAGTCATGGCTGACGAAGTTAGCGGAAAGGAGCATGAACATTCACTGCAAATTGTAAGATTCTACGAATGGTTCCTACAATTAAACAGTGTAAGATCAGTCCGGATGAACACTAATTGGCATTTAGTTATATGATCATGAATCATTTGCGTCCGGAGTTAGACGATTACAAAAGCAAAGTTATTTCACAAAATTTGTTGTCTGTGGAGGATTACAAATGTCATTATGTCGTTTAAAAACGCGAGTTACATCAACGAAAGTGTTTTATTAAAAAAAAAAAGATTTTCTCGATTTCGCAATAACTAATAAGTAAGCATTACAAAATTTAATAAAAAGCCACATACATGAAACAAAATATTAAACAAAATATAGTAATTTTTTATATAGATACTCTCAGAAATCCCTCATAAACTCTATAACTGGTTTGTGAAGTAACTCAACATTATCCCTAGCCCAAAGAAAGTCCAGGTGATTGTACCGATCATGATTAACACGGTAGTTGCGTTTAAGATTGGGAATGACTTCCGAAAACAGTTGCACATCCTGAAATGAACCAAATGAAAAACGTGCCATAGCCATCACACAAATGCAAAAAAAATATAAATCAATATTTTTTTTTACAGAATTGACAACTTACATCTCCTGTTGCAAGCCAGTCATTTTCTGCCCAATATAATGCCACGGGGGTAGTAATTTTAGTCAAGTTATAAGCTGGTGGCACCACTGTCCCATATTCAACAAGATTTCGTTGCCGACCATAATCATACTTCCGGAAAGCGCCAGTGTTTATACCTTGGGATAGATGTATTACTGCACGGACACTAGAGCCAGCGGGATAGTGGCCAAGGATAATAGGCACGAGATCCTTAAATAGTCATGACAATTTACTTTAAAAAAAATTCTAATTTCGAAACTTAATCAAATAAAGGCATATTACTTTTTTTTACCTCATCAAGCTGCTCGCTGTCATAACCAGCCAGTAGAAACAGAACATTGCTGCAGATTATGTTCGTTGGACTCCTTTGATGGCACAAGGTTTGTCCCAAAAATGTGAGTAATTCATCGGCTGGTAAAAACTCGTATATTCCAGTCATTCTCAACAGCCACTTCCAAAAGTACACAGATATTTAAGATGTCACGTGATTATTATTAGAAAACTGACATTTCAATAAGTTTTCTCTAAATCAATATATATACATACCTCGATCTGACTCACGTATGGAACCAGTCGCCGAATCGGACTTCTTATGTTTTGAGTATACGCAATTGGAGCAAAGGCATTCATCAATTTAATTTTAGAGTTATATTCAGGTCGTTCAGACATGCAAACCCAGAATCCAGTCGTGCCCATCGAATGGCCAACGTAGTAAATTCCATCAACGCCAGTTGCATTAAGAATGTAGTCGATTTCAGCAGGAATGTCTAAAATTGCAAGAGCAATCATATAAGCTAATTAATGTTCATGTTAAGCCCATAATTTATAGCAGCTAGAGAGTTTAGTCGAAATTTACCATAGAAACCCATTTCGTTCCAGCTAAAAATTAAAATCAAGCCTCATTCAAAGTTTTCTCGATTTGTTAATTTTACTAAATTGTAAAAAAGTTAAAGACATTCTTTTAGCGTTTACCTAAAATCCCAAAACTGTTCTCTGTCGTTATCTGGATGTAAACTGACATGGTTTCTGCTATAAGTATTTCCTCTATAATTCCCCATCCAAACGTCGTAACATTCGTCAGCCAAATTGTAAGCTAAAGTTTGTAAGGTAAATGAATCAACGACAAATCACGGTTTTTCTTAATGCCCTAAGATAATTAGTTAACTAAATACATGTGCAATTCTTATTATAATGTCATACCTAAACCCTTTTCCGGTCTACCAAGAACCCAATTTGAAGAGTCGGCAATGAGACCATGTTGTAATAAAATCACCCGTTTCCCTATACCAGGACCACATTGTCGTCCATACGGAATGCGATGAGCTTGAAGAATGTACCCATCTTGAGTAGTGATGTTATGAACTTCAACAGGATATCCATATTTTTCAATTAGTTGAGGCTGTAAACGAAAATTTATAAAATGATTTTTAAAAGGATTTGAATTAAATAAATTGTTTATTTTTAAACTTTTGTTGCTTGATTAAGTACCACAGTGAGGAAAGCATCAGTATTATCACCCAACAATGAAGATAGTTGTGTCTCTGCATCTTTTAATAGAAGAGAAAGAAGAGGTTCTGAACTAATAAGGGTGACTAGCCCTAATAGTCCAACTAAAATAAGGTTCATTTTTAAAGTGATAAACTTTGAATGTGAAATTTGAATTTTAAGTAAATGCCAATACCAGCAGCTTGTGGAAAAGCTAGAGATAAACTGTGAGGTCTGGGATAAAAGTAGCGTTTTTATTAGTTTAAGCTGCGCTAAAATAATTAAAACTTTTGACCTTGGTGTAAACACTTGGAGTTTAACTGAATGTCATGACGTGATCATTAGTTAATTATTTGAAATGCAACGTTTATCTTTTAACGTAGCATTGAATTTTTCCTCCCCCATATCCTTTGCAAGAGTTCGAGAACTACAGATGCAGCCAGTCCGTGGGTATGCATTAAATGCAATGAATATGAATAGCACTATACTCTCATCTTTATCATTAATCATCCATTATCCTACCTCTACGCCCCCATTTTTTCAATAAAAGTAGTTACATTGAAGTGTATAAACTGGACGATTCACTATTTGGCAAACAAATTTAAGAAAAACAAAAAACATAACTGCGACCTATGCATGTAACAATGTATCTGTTACTAGCAACACTATAGTACAGAAATATCTATAATCAATTTAATGCAGTTCGTAATAATTATCAATCACATAAAACACACCCTATAATCATTTCATTTACCGTAATAATTTGTTTCGATTTTTTTCTCAATTAAATCAATTTAAACGCTCATTTTTCATTGAATATTTGTAACATCTTCAATTTTCATGACACCTTGAAAATCCATGTTACTTTATGCAGCTGCTGCAGTATGCATTCTATTATTACCCATTCAAGTGGAAAGAAGTAGAAAATAATAACAAATTTGGCAGAGAAGAGTCAGCAGTGCATTAGCAGCCATGACCGACGATGTTATTGGTAATGAACATGCACTGCAAATTATAGCATTCTTGAAATGGTTCCTGTAATTAACCACTGTAAGATCAATGCAGATATATACTACTAAATACTTGGCATTTCGTTGTGAATTGAACCCGTGAATGCAACACTGGCACAAATTGCATTGATGACCAACGTTTGTGGATGATTCCAAAAACAAGGTTACATCACAAAAAGTTTGTTGACTGCAGAAAAGTTCAAATAGCATTGTCGTTTAAAAACCCAAGGTATTTATAACATAAATTTAATTTAAAAAGTTTTTTCAATACGTAATTATTACATAAATCATAATAAAGTTACATAGATAATCATTATCCAGAAATTAATAGTCATTTAAATTTTTCAATAAAAGTTATATGAATGCTCTCAGAATTCCTTCATAAACTCTATTACGGGTTTGTTGAGTAACTCAACATTATCCCTAGCCCAAAGAAAGTCCAGGTGATTGTACCGATCGTGATCAACACGGTAGTTTCGTCTAAGATTGGGAAGGGCTTCGGACAGGCGTTGTACGTCCTAAAATGAACAATGTGGACAACATACATTATCGCACAAAATGGAACAAAATATAAATAAATTATTTTACACAAAATAGACAACTTACATCTTCAGTTGCAATCCAGTCATTTTCTCCCTAGTAGAGTGCTACAGGAGCAGTTATCTTAGTCAAATTATAAGCTGGTGGAACAACTGTCCCATATTCAACAAGATTTCGTTGCCGACCATAATCATACTTCCTGAAGGCGCCAGAGTTGATACCTTGCGATAGATGGATTGCTGCACGGACACTAGTTCCGGCGGGAGAGTGACCAAGGATTACGGGCAAGAGATCCTTTAAAAATTAAGAAAATTATTGTTTTAAAAAATCCCGATACGAAAACTTTTTAACTTTTAAATTTTTTAAGCATGTTTCTTTTGTACCTCATCAAGCTGCTCGCTATTATAACCAGCCCATAGAAACAGAATATTGCTACAAACTATATTCGTTGGACTTCTTTGATGACACAAGGTTTGTCCCAAAAATGTGAGTAATTCGTCGGTTGGCAAAAGCTCATACAATCCAGTCATTCTCGACAGCCACTTTGAAAAGTACATAGTTTTAGTTTAGTCATATGATTACGATAGGAAAACTGTTTTTTTCAATTTAAGTCTCTTCCAAATTAATATGCTTTACCTACTTCGATCTGACTTGCGTATGGAGCAAGTAGTCGAATCGGGCTTCTTGCGTTTTGAGTATAAGCAACAGGAGCAAAGGCATTCATCAATTTAATTTTAGAGTTATATTCGGGTCTTTCAGACATGCAAACCCAAAATCCCGTCGTTCCCATTGAATGGCCAGTGTAGTAAATCCCATCAACACCAGTTACATTAAGAATATAGTCGATTTCAGCAGGAATATCTAAAATTACAAGAGTACTCATAGGAAAAAATTCTTAGCAACAATTCGAATTTAGTCAAAAGTTACCATATAAACCCATCTCGTTCCAGCTAAAAATAAAAATTACAGCTTATTATTTTTTTGCGATTTACTAATAAATTTACTAAATTGTAAACATTTTTACGATATTACTGTCCTAACTCTCACCTAAAATCCCAAAACTGTTCTCTGTCGTTATCTGGATGTAATCTGACATGGTTTCTGCTATAAGTATTTCCTCTATAATTACCCATCCAAACGTCGTAGCATTCATCAGCCAAATTGTAAGCTAAAAAAGTTGAAAGGTGAATGATGAAAGACACTGTTTTTCGTAATGCCCTAAGATAAATTTGGTGACTTGACTTGATATTTATTCGTATATATATTTTTTATTTTCCGCCCATGGCCATTACCCAATCCAGTTTCCGGTCCAGAAATAACCCAATTTGAAGAGTCGCCAAAAATGCCATGTTTTAGCAAAATTACCCGTTTCCCTGTACCAGAACCACATTGTCGTCCAAATGGAATGCGATGAGCTTGAAGAATGTAACCATCTTGAGTAGTGATGTTATGAACTTCAACTGGATATCCATATTTTTCAATTAGTTGAGGCTGTAAAAAATATATTTAATGCAATTTGTTTGACTTAAATATTTTAATTGACTTCTCATTTTATTTTTCTGCTGCTTGAATGAATACCACAGTAAGGAAAGCATCACTATTATCACCCAATAATGAAGATAGCTGTGCCTCTGCAATTTTTAATAGAAGAGACTCAAGAGGTTCTGAACTAACAAGGGTGGCTAGACCTAATAATCCAACTGTAAAAACGTTCATTTTTTTTACTGGTGACTGATTTGTCCCGACATCAAAAAATAAGTTTCCCACAATCAATCAATTTATAGAACAAAGTCAGACTAAAAAAAGAAAATGCTAAATAATATACCGAATACCGAATATGATCGGAAAGGGATGATGATTAAAGTATTAAACTTTAAAGTTGAATTTAAACTGGACGCTAATGTTCCTTGTAGAACAGCCACGGTTTAACTGTGAGGCCTGAGATAACGGTAGCGTTTTTATTAGTTTAAGCCGCGCTAAAATAATTAAAACTTTTGACCTTGTTGTATACACGTGGCATTTAATTGAATGTCGTGACGTGATCATTAGTTAATTATTTGAAACGTAACTTTATCTTTTAACGTTGCATTGGAATGTTCCATCCTCCATCCTGCGCAAGAGTTCAAGAACGTTAAATGCAGCCAGTCAGTCTGCACTGCAGGAGGAATGCATAAATGCAATGAAATGCACAAAACTACAACTCTCATCATCATGATTACTCATCCATTATCTTCCGTTTGATTTTTATAAAAAGAAACTTACGTACTACAATTAAGGTTCTGGTACTGTAGTGTAGACCGAATGATTCACAATATGGTTTGGTTAAAAGAAGAACTAAGAAAAAACCAAACAACTTACCCAACCCACATAACATATGGATGTAGCGATGTAATTGTTACGTATTTGGTCAAAAGTAACACTAGCATAGTAATATGTAACCAATTTACTGCAGTTCGTAAAATAATTATCGATATTATAAAACACACCCTTTATAATTGTTTTATTTAGCCTAATAATTTCTTTCAATTTTTCTTTTATTTAATTAATCGTTCCTTGAATATTTGTGATAGTATCTTCGATTTTAATGATACCTTAGAGATTAACGTTATCTTATACAGCTCCCTGGATCCAGTACCCATCCATCATGCATTCCATCTTCCATTCATAGACGTGATAAATGATAAACAGCAAGTATTGTTCAGTTTAGCTGAGAAGAGTTAGCGGAAAGGCACATGTACTGTAAATTAGTTAGTATTCTATGAATGATCCCTACTATTAAGCAGTGGAGGATTAGGCCGGATGAACACTAATTTGCATTATTTTGCATTTTGAAGCCGTGCGTGTAAAACTGAAACCATTTGCACAAAGTACAGTTAAATTTTTATAGGTTTCCAATACATAATACTTGCAATTATGTAGGGTAAAGATTATGGATTTAGTACAGTACAGATGCACACTAATTTGCATTTCGTTTAGTTTCGTTATTAACCCAGAGCCCACTGTGTATGTAAGAAGATCTATTGATTAAGAAGAGGAGATGGAAGGGGATGAGGAGGATCCAATTCGAACAAAATATTCAAGTGGAAGTGGGGCGCAGATGACAACTTAGCACAACACGAGGTGGTGTTGCCTATTTATCCTTTGTTTTATTTCCAGAAATTAATGTGAGACATCATGAAATGCTTTGGAGTACAAATATCATCAATTTTGCTATTTGTTGTCATTATATTTCATACTTTTAATGTGATCTCTAGGGCAAAAATTCTAACAATTAGTTATTCAATGCGTATTTATAAGCTAATGGATTAAAATTATTTGTTTTAAATATAACAAACTGCTAAAAAAATCTTCAATTTGACACCTTGAAGATAAATCTTTACACAGCTTTAGCTCCAATACCCATTCATATCACTCATGCAATTGTAAGTGGATAAAATTGAATACAATATAATAACTACTTTGGATGAGAAGAGTAAGAAGTGCAGTACCAGTCATGACCGGCGAAATTATTGGAAAGGAACATGATCATATGTATTACGAATTCTTGGAATGGTTCCTGCAACTAAACAGTGTATGATCAGTACGGATAAACAATAATTGACATTTAGTTATGATTATGAACACGTGGGTGCAAATCTGACACCATTTTCATTGATAACCTTTGGATTTAACGATTCCAAAAATAAACCTAATGCGCAAAGTTTGATGCATACACTAAGCCAAAAAATAAAGGGAATATATATATTTATTTTTTGAAAGAAAGATTTTCTCAATAAATAAGTGTTGCGTAATTAAATAAACAAGCTACGTGGACATTTTTATCCAATTATATGGAGACTCTCAGAAATCCTGCATAAACTCTATAACTGGTTTGTTGAGTAATTCAACATTATCCCTAGCCCAAAGAAAGTCCAGGTGATTGTACCGATCATAATCAACACGGTAGTGGCGTCTAAGATTGGGAAGGTCTTCGGACAGACGTTGTACGTCCTGAAATGAACAATATGGACAACATGAAATCACACGAAATGAAACGAAATTATCAGTAAATTATAATCTAAAAAAAACCTTACAACTTCAGTCGCAAGCCAGTCATTTTCCCCCCAATATAAAGCTACCGGAGCAGTTATCTTAGTCAAGTTATAAGCTGGTGGCACCACTGTCCCATATTCAATAAGATTTCGTTGTCGACCATAATCATACTTCCGGAAAGCGCCAGAGTTGATACCTTGGCCTAAATGTATTACTACTCGGACACTTGTGCCGGCGGGATAGTGACCAAGGACTAAGGGTAAGAGATCCTTTAATTGTAACAAAATTTAAACTAAAACATTTTCCAGTCTCTCAACTTTATTAATTTAGGGCGTATTTCTGTAGTACCTCATCAAGCTGCTCGCTATCATAACCAGCCAGTAGAAACAGAACATTGCTACAAATTATGTTCGTTGGACTCCTTTGATGACACAAGTTTTGTCCCAAAAATGTCAGTAATTCGTCGGTTGGCTGAAGCTCATACAATCCGATCATATTGGTCAGCCACTTTCAAATGTACATATATGTAGTTTTGGTTTAGTATAGTAATAGTTAGATAACATGATTACGATAATAAAACTGGTATTTCAATAATTTTCTTCTAAATTAATATATCTACATACCTCTGCTTGATTCTCAAATGGAGCCAGTAGCCGAATTGGGCTTCTGATGTTTCGAGTATAAGCAATTGGAGCAAAGGCACTCATCAATTTAATTTTTGAGTTATACTCGGGCCGTTCCGACATAGCAACCCAGAATCCTGTAGTGCCCATTGAATGACCAACGTAGTAAATCCCATCAACGCCAGTTGCATTAAGAATGTAGTCGATTTCAGCTGGAATGTCTAAAATTACAAGGGCATTCATGGAAATAAAAATTAAATGTCCATATATTCTCAATCATGTATATCAAAAAGACTGAATTCAGTTGAAAGTTACCATAGAAACCCATTTCGTTCCAGCTAAAAAATATAAAATTGAAGTTGATTCAAATTAAATTAATTGTAAACATTTTAGCTACATTCTTAACGCTTACCTAAAATCCCAAAACTGTTCTCTGTCTTTATCTGGATTTAAACTGACATGGTTTCTGCTATAAATATTTCCTCTAAAATTACCCATCCAAACATCGTAACATTCATCAGCCAAATTGTAAGCTAAAAGGCGAATGACAAGACACGTTTTTTAAATGTCTTTTTTTTTACATTTCTTAAGATAAATTGACCTGATATATGTTTTTAGTGGTCTGAACATACCCAATCCTGTCTCTGGTCCAGAAAGAACCCAATTTGAAGAGTCGGAAATGATACCATGTTGAAGCAAAATCACCCGTTTCCATGCTCCAGGACCACATTGTCGTCCATACGGAATTCGATGAGCTTGAAGAATGTAACCATCTTCAGTCGTGATGTCATGAGCTTCAACAGGATATCCATATTTTTCAATTAGTTGAGGCTGTAAACCAAAACAATGTTAAGTTAATTATATGAAATATGTTTAACTTAAATATTTTAAATTGACTTCTCATTTTATTTTTCTGCCGCTTGTTTGAATACCACAGTAAGAAACGCATCACTATTATCAACCAACAATGAAGGTCCTGAACTAATTAGGGTGGCTAGCCCTAATAATCCAACTAAAAGAACGTTCATTCTAAAAATGATAAAATTTAAATTGAAAGTAGATGCCAATGCTCCTCGTGGAACAGCCACAGTTAAACTGTGAGATCTGGGAAAAACGCATCGTTTTTATTAGTTCAATTCAAGCCGTGCTAAAAGTAATTAAAACCTTCGACCTTGTTGTGTACAGGTGAAGTTTAATGGATTGTTGTGACGTGATCATTAGTTTATTATTAGAAAGAAATGTAACTTTTATTTTTTAACGAAACATTGGAATTATCCTTAATTGAAATTGGATCATCCCCCCTCCTGTACAAGAGTTTGAGAACATTAGATACGATATAGCTATGCCTCCTCCTCGTGTTTTTAATTAATAAATTCAGGTACTGAAGTTTAAACTGGATGATTTACAAATTGGCTTAAAAACGAATTATTAAGAAAAACAAACAACTACTCCGACCTATGCATGTAACTTTTAACTAATTTGGTCAAAAAGTAACACTAGCACAGAAATATTTTTTAGTCACTTTGACTTTAATGCAGTTCGTAAAATAATTATCAATCATATACAACCCACCCTATAATCATTTCAGTTAGCCTAAGCTAAGAATTTCTTTTGATTTTTTCTTCATTTAATTAATTCAAAGGCTTATTATTCATTGGAAATTTGTAACATCTTTGGATCTTCCATGACACCTTGAATGTGCATGTTATCTTATGCAGCTCTACCTCCAATACCCATGCAATCTTATCCATTCACACAGGCTAGTCAGCAATCTCCGGAGTTAGCGGAAAAGAACATCCACTGCAAATTATTCCCACAATTAAGCAGCGTATGATTTAGACGGATAAACACTAATTGGCATATTTAGTAATGAATCTGTGTGTGTAAAACTGAAACCCATGCAAGAAATAAGGTTAACTTCAGATAGGCATTCAACACATATTTTAATTCCTGCAATTAACAAGTGTAGTGTAAGCCACGTATTGATATTCCATTATTAACCCAAGGTGCGCGTATAATGATCGTTTGATTTCAGATAAGAATTTTATAACTTAATTGTTATTCAATTAAAATAATTAGGATTTCATTCAATTAACATGTTTGATGATTTCTGCACACATAAAATACATGTAAATTTCCCAATGCTTATCTTAAACCCATTAACAAAATTGATTATGTCCCAATAAGTAATCAAACATTTCTTTCAACACGTCAGTTTCAATCTTCAAACAAGATGATTGCATTACAAAGCTGCATAAATGCCAGGGGATCCTTCATGCAAAGCTGTTTGTATTCTGATGAGGTCATTAGCATTGTCTTATTTCTGAAATTACCAAAAACAAACTCAACTAAACATGTTTACAAAATTAAAACCGAAAAATGTTCAAATCCAAAATATAAACTACCTTTTCATCATTTCCACCGCTTTCCTCTCCAATTCCGGATGCTTGCCAATTTTCCTTGTAAAAAAGAAGAGACTCATCGCATTACCCATGTCCAGCCACTGTTCCCCTTGCAACATCAATAGCTCCTTCATTGTTCCCTCCAAAGTTCCAATAGAATACTTGTCAGCGCACTCCAACAGCTCCATTGCAGTCCCAAAACCATTCACCCTTTCCAAGTCCCATCCATACAGAAAATGTTGCAATGCCAACCCCGCTTCTGAGCTCATGTTCAACATTTCAATTTTCGCTTCACCGGATGCAGTAGTTGCCACATTTTTCCCAAATGCCATGTCTGCCAATACCTCACTGTGCACTAGAATTATAAAATTAGCAACATATTAACTTATTACTTTAAAAAGAAACATCCCAAAACCATAAAAAGCTAAATTAAATGTTAAACTTACCAAATAGTATATCTTTATGACAAGCCAACGATAAGTTTCCACTATCCACCACAATTACAACGTCTGGCTCAACCTTATCCTCTATTAAACTTCTTGCAATAAGTAACACTTGATCTCGTTGCGGATTACTTTTCAAAGCACAAAGATTTGCAAAGAATTGCTTCCAATCATCCAGCACCGTTTCCAATACAAGGTCACCACGAACCTTCAAATTGATAATCGCTGAGTAGCTTATCCGAGGTATGCCGAATACATCCAACCAAAGCTTTGGAAATTCTAGGTAGTCCTCAAAATAGTAAATGGGAGTTTCAGTTTCCATGACAACAGTGGTAAATCCCAATCCCATTTCTGTCAAGTCAAATAGTAAGAAGCTATATTTAACATGATAACACTTAAATATCTGAATGATATATAACTGCCATGTTTTAAATAAATGTACTTTTTCTTACCTGAACTGATAATCGCTTCAAAGTTTCCTTCAGGACTTGGAATGTTTGTCTTTGCCTCGGACATTTCCAATTGAAATTTCAAACCACTCCCAAGTAACGTCAACAGGTCATGCAAATGCTCTCCATAACTATTTATCTGCACATGCAATTGAGGATGTCGCTCACGCCGATGGTACTTGAACACAATTTCCAGTGACCTGTGATAAAAATCACAAATATATTCAATTGTGCCTACAGTCCAATATTCAAATAGACAATTTTCGTAATTTTACTAACATAATATGTAACACTAACACAAGTTGACATGACTTACATTGGCTTACGAGTTTCCAAAAATCGTTTCAAAATTTCACACAGTTTGTTGTCGGCAGGGGTCTGAGGAGTCGAAGTGCCATTGTCGTTTAAACGCACTTTCAACTTTCCAATATCAACAGTAACTTGTCCAACGAAATCCTTGTCGCCGTCGCCACCACAGCTGAAGCCCGAATGGGAGAAGGAAATTTTTTCATTGTGAATCAAACACGCTTCCGCTTTCATTGTAGCTGTAAAATTACTTAAACTTTGAAAGAAATATTGATTATCACTTGCTGCTAACAAAATTAAAAATTATACATATCGTCATTCGTCGACTATCAATCACAGCACGTTGGGTCATAGGCAGTTGGTCTCAAATTCAACATTGGTAATCCAACTTCCAAGAATTCCAAGCCAAGTGATCTGGTATTGTCAGAAAATTCGACTTTT
The DNA here is from genome assembly GCA_034695465.1 of Entomobrya nicoleti. NCBI lineage: Eukaryota > Metazoa > Arthropoda > Collembola > Entomobryomorpha > Entomobryidae > Entomobrya > Entomobrya nicoleti. The sequence continues at coordinate 43,527 of JAQFZG010000166.1, forward strand.
GCATAAAAAATGAAACGATGCCGAACGTTATCCATAAATGCCCTCACCTTTCGTAGAAATTACAAATATTAACTATACAAATTACATTATGCAATCACAATTAGAAAGATATTTAATTTATTTCCATTTTATCAAGAAATACATTACAAGCAATATCAGTGTTTAATATATAATTAAAATAAAATGCAAACAAAGTAATTTTTGAAAACGAAATTGGCTAATTAGAATGCTTTAATGGTAATTCACAAGTTTTTCATGAACATGAGTTATATCATTGGTCTCAAAAATCCTTCATAAATTCTATAACTGGTTTGTTAATTAACTCAATATTATCCTTAGCCCAAATAAAGTCCAAATGATTGTACTGATCATGATCAACACGGTAGTTGCGTTTAAGGTTATGAATGCCTTCGGTAAGTCGTTCTGTATCCTGAAAAATGACCAATGGAGAAAATGTAAAGACACAAACTTCAAAAAAAAATATACACAAAAATAAATCAATGATAATCATAAATTAAGCTACATACAGCTTTAGAAGCAAGCCAGTCATTTTCAGCCCAGTAGAATGCGACGGGAGCAGTAACCAGACTCAAGTTATACGCTGGTGGCACCAGGGACCCATACTCTACAAGATTTCGTTCCTGACCAAAATCATACTTCCGGAACGCACCAGAGTTGACACCTTGAGCATAATGTAGTACTGCACGAGCACTAGAGCCAGCGGGGGAGTGACCAAGGATTGTAGGCAACAGATCCTTTAAAAAATAGTTAATTAACAATTAAGCAAATACATGGTCATATTCAACAATTCATAAATTTAAATACAAGACTGATCTGATATATATTACCTGATCTAGCTGGTCAGCATCATAACCAGCAATGAGAAACAAGATATTGTCACAGATTATGTTCATTGAGCTGTTTTGATGACACAAGGTTTGTCCCAAAAAGTCCATTAATTCGTTAGATGGCAAAAATTCATACAATCCCGTCATTCTCATCAGCCACTTTAAAATATATGTAAAATACCAGTACAGTAGTACAGTTACTTGAATGCTATGAAGTATAAATGATTATATTATGATAAGAAGAATACTATTTCAATAAGCGTGTTGTAAAATTAGTCTACATACTTCAAGCTCATTAATATAAGGAGCAAGTAGTCGAAGAGGGGTTATCATATTTTGGGTATAAGCAATTGGAGCAAGGGCACTCATCAACTTAATTTTGGAGTTATACTCAGGACGTTCCGACA